>JAGFNQ010000728.1:24766-60689 GCA_024364735.1 Boesenbergia rotunda | reverse complement strand
TAAGAAGAAAAAGGCCAAAAAGACTGAAAAGAAACCAAAAGGAACTTGCCATCATTGTGGCAAGGAGGGTCACTGGCGAAGAAACTGCAAGGTTTATCTTGAGTCCTTGTAGAAAAGGCATTCGATGCCCCATCCTCTTCAGGTATCTTCGTTATTGAATGTCACTCTATTTCCTCAAATACCTGGGTACTTGATACTGGGTGTAGCTCACATATATGTAATGACATACAGGGGCTAAGGAATAGAAGAAGACTCGTCAAGGGAGAAACAAATTTGCGAGTTGGAAATGGAGCAAAGATTGCTGCTGTTGCCATCGGAACATATTTGCTAAAGCTCCCCAATGGACGTGTCTTAGAATTGGATAATTTTATTTCGTTCCTTCATTAATAAAGAACATTGTATCTATTTCATGTTTGAATGAAAAGGGTTATCATTTAACTTTTAGTAACAATTGTTGTTACATAACTTTAAATGACGTTCTTTATGGGAATGGAACTTTGTGCAATGGTATCTACACGTTAGATTTATCTGGTGACGTTTTCAATATCGAAGTTAGCAACAAACGTGCTCGAATAGATAATCGAATAGACTCCTACACGTGGCATTATCGTCTTGGCCATATAAGTAAGAAACGCATGACCGAATTACACCGATGTGGAATTTTGGAATCATTTGAACCCGGTTAATTTGATACATGCGAATCATGCTTAAAAGGCAAGATGACCAAATTACCCTTTTCCGGAAAAGGTAATCCAGTGGGAGAATTGCTTGGTCTAATACATACTGATGTATGTGGACCAATGTCAACTCTTGCACAAGGAGGCTATAGCTACTTCATCACCTTTATCGATGATCACTCACGATTCGGGTATGTGTTCTTGATGAAACACAAATCTGAAGCTTTTGAGAAATTCAAAGAGTTCAGAAATGAAGTAGAGAAACAACTTGGCAAAAGTATTAAGATACTTCGATCCGATCGGGGTGGTGAATACTTAAGTCAAGAGTTTCAAGATTATCTTAGGGACAATGGGATATTGTCTCAATGGACTCCGCCGTATACACCACAGCATAATGGTGTATCTGAGAGGCGTAACCGAACCTTGATGGACATGGTTAGATCCATGATGAACCATGCAACTCTTCCAAAATCCTTTTGGGGCTATGCACTTAAGATAGCTGTTTACCTGCTAAACAGAGTCCCGACCAAGGTAGTCTCTACTACTCCATATGAGATATGGAATAGTAAGAAACCTCACTTAACTCACCTTAAGATATGGGGTTGTCCTGCTTATGTAAAGCGGATTGTATCAGACAAATTGGATGCTAAGTCTGATAAATGTCTATTTATTGGATACCCTAAGGAAACGAAGGGTTACCAATTCTATCATCCCTTGGAACAAAAGGTGTTTGTTTCAAGGCATGCTGTATTTCTGGAAAAAGAATTTCTTTTACAAGAAAACAGTGGGAGTGGCATTGAACTTGATGAAGTTCAAGAAACTCCAATAGACATCACAGAGACACCTAGTCTAGACCCACAACCGATAACTCATAGTGATGAGCTATCAGTTGAACCTAAAACAACACCACCTCTTCGTAGGTCTGATAGGACACGCAATATTCCAGAGAGATACGGATTTCTCGTAAGTGAATCGAACGACGTGTTACTCATAAGCGATGATGAACCTATCAGTTATGAAGATGTTCTGAAAAGTTCAGAAAGTGACAAATAGGCTTGAGGCCATGAAGTCGGAAATGGATTCCATGTACGAAAATCAAGTATGGGACTTGGTTAACCCACCTGAAGGGATTAAGCCCATAGGGTGCAAGTGGGTTTTCAAGAAGAAAACCGACATGGAAGGTAATGTAGTTACCTTTAAGGCTAGATTAGTGGCAAAAGGATACCGTCAAAAACAAGGAATTGATTATGACGAAACCTATTCGCCAGTAGCTACGCTTAAATCCATTCGGATGCTCCTAGCCATAGCAGCTCATTATGATTATGAGATATGGCAAATGGATGTGAAAACAGCTTTCCTTAATGGAAACCTGCTTGAGGATGTATACATGATACAACCTGAAGGTTTCACATCGGTTGATAAAACCAAAGTTGCAAGCTTCGACGATCCATATATGGACTGAAGCAAGCATCTAGGAGCTGGAACATCCGTTTTGATGAGACAATCAAAAAGTTTGATTTCTCACAAAATCCTGACATACCTTGCGTGTACAAGAAGGTTAGTGGGAGTGCAGTCGTATTCCTAGTATTATATGTCGATGACATATTACTTATAGGAAACGATATATCAGTTTTGCAGACAGTTAAAATTTGGTTGTCCAAAACTTTCTCTATGAAAGACCTGGGAGAAGCAACCTATATCCTTGGGATTAGAATCTATAGAGATAGATCAAAACGGTTGCTTGGTCTTTCGCAGTCTACATATATAGACCGAGTGCTGAAAAGGTTTAGCATGTCGGAATCCAAGAAAGGTTACCTTCCCATCAGGCATGGGATTAACCTTTCAAAGTCTATGTGTCCGCGCACAGAAGACGAGAGGATTTGCATGAATAAGATTCCCTATGCATCCGCGATAGGATCTATCATGTATGCTATGTTATGTACTAGGCCCGATGTATCGTATGCTCTGAGCGTCACGAGCAGATACCAGTCTGATCCAGGAATGGATCATTGGGCGGCTGTCAAGACAATCCTTAAGTACTTAAGAAGAACTAAGGATGTGTTCCTAATATATGGAGAAGGAGATTTGGTAATACGTGGGTATGCTGATGCCAGTTTCCAGACAGACAAGGATGACTCCAAATCTCAGTCTGGATACGTATTTACTTTGAATGGAGGCGTAGTAAGTTGGAAAAGTTCCAAACAAGATACCGTAGCGGATTCTACCACGGAAGCGGAATATATCGCAGCTTCGGAAGCAGCAAAGGAAGCAGTTTGTCTCAGAACTTGGTGTGGTTCCAACCATTGATGAAGCAGTGCCGGTTTACTGTGACAACAATGGAGCTATTGCACAAGCGAAGGAACCAAGGTCTCATCAGCGATCCAAACACGTGCTTCGACGCTATCATCTGATCAGAGAGATTATAAGTAGGAATGACATACAAATTGAGAAAATTCCCACTGAAAGGAATTTAGCGGATCCTTTAACTAAGGTCTTGCCTCAAAACAAGTTTGAGGGTCATGTTAGAGCCTGTGGTATTGGATATCATAGCGATTGGCATTAGGCCAAGTGGGAGTTTGTTAGTGATATGAGAGAAGTGTCCTAAGGCAATCGCCTTATGATTGTAAATATTTATTTTAATAAATGATAATTCACTATTTGAGTATACATGTTTATGTATTTGATTGTGATCTTAAACTCATCTACTGAATGTCCGCAATACAATTCACAGCATAAGAGAATTTGTGATGGGATCACAACTAGTGATTATCTCTAAATGTGCAATTGTGAAGTATTGAAAATATCCCTAGTCAATGAATTGATAAAAACGGACACCATCAATTCTGTTGAGACTAGCATGGGTTATTCTCTAATCAGCTGATTCTCACTGGCTGGTGACATTGGGATGTCTAGAGATAAACATGGATGCTACTTAAGGGAACTAGTTCATTGGAGTGACTAGCTGTAAGACTTCATATGGGAATCTACATGTAGATATGTCAATGAAGTTCTTACTGCAGCTTAAGTGCGATGTTCCTTTGACTTGCGGTGTTCAAGTCATCTTGGTCATGGAGACTTATACTATAACATCTTAAGCAAGCATCTCCAAAGAGGTGTGGACCCAGGATGATTGGGTATAAGCCGAAGTGCCCGAAGATGTTTGAACAGCCTACAAAGGATTCACCACTCCTTGCGAGGAGATGTATACCCAGGCCTATCGTCGGATTGTTACTCAAAACCTCTGGCCAGAGTATATCATGTTTAGAGTGCGAGTCTCTTAAATACATGAGAGTAATTAGAAATCCAAAGGACGAGAAAGACACTACTTGGGCTAGGTGTGACGTAGTCAGTCTAGTGGGGACTGACACAAACAGACCATGTCCTGAACCAAGTGGGTATAAGGTGGTGAAGGGAATGGGGAACGATTCATTAGAGCTGCTGAAGGGTTTCAGAATTATTTCTGAGGTCAAACCGTTGATCTTTCGATTAATTGGGGGTCATGATGTACTACTAGGTGCCACTCATGATCGTTCTATAATTAGTTGATTATAGACGGTCAACATAAATCGAAAGCCTATTTAGTCACACGCACTACGAGTAATCCGAGGGATTTAAAACGAGTTGAAAATTAGATTTTCCGATCAAGAGAAATAAGTCGAATCTGAGTTAATCAGAGGCGCAATGGAAGCTGAAATTGGCTAAGTCTTTTGAAGGCTTATTGGGCGAATTAAATGAGTTTAATTCGCGATTGGTGGGGCTTGAAGTGGCCGGCCAAAGAGGGTGCCCACCCTCTTTGGTTTGGCCGGCCACATTAAAGGGAGAAAACCATTTTATTTGGTTTAATTAATAAAATAGATCTAGCACGATTTATTTTATAAATTATGGATAAATAAATTTGTATAAAGAAATTTATATAAATAAATTTATAGAAATTTATTCTTTTATGGAAGTTAAAATAATTTATGAATTGGTTTATTTTAATTTTATAAAATCAATTATGAATTGATTTTTCCATAATAAGAAAGTTTATAAATTTCTTATAAAATTTATTCCATAATAAAAGGAGAGAAGGTATTTGTTTTATTATAAAATTAGTTATAATAAAACTTGGCTTAAACGGAATAATTAATAAGAGAATTTATAGGATAAATTTCTTATATAAAATTCCGTTAAAGAGGAGACTTAGCAAGAGAGAAACAACTATATATAAGGAACCAAAGGCAAGCCTTTAATTCCGAATTTTGATAATTGAGTTATCAAAAGATTAGAAGCTCCCTCTCTCTCTTATTCTCTTCTCTTCTCTCTTCCCATTAGGGTCGGCGCCCCTTAATAGGATTAGGGCCGGCTCCCCTTCATCCCACCTAGGGCCGGCGCCCCTAGCACACCCTAGGGTGGTTGCCGTGAGCTATCAAGAAGAAGGAGAAGCCAGCCAAGAAGAAGAAGAAGCGGATCACATCTCCTTCCTTCTCGGAATTCGATTCCGATTCTTGGTGGTTAGTTTCCTATCTTTTCTCTTGTTCTTCTAGTTGTGCCTTTAGAGGATCTAGTAGTTCTCGTTGGCACAAAACTCGTGACTTTGCGAAGTCATCCCGAAGAGAACTCGGCGTGGACGCGAATAGAGGCGAAGCTTCCAAGGGACGCTACGGTTGGATCTCGTCCCTTACTTCGAGTTACGCGAGGTACATAGAAAATTAGTTTACTTTTCCGCAAAGTTTTAATTTATGATTATGTCCACACACCATAAGGTTGCATGCTAGATACGTGGTTAAAATAATTTAGGAAATTATTTTATGCTAAATCTTCCGCTGCACGTAAAAATTTAAAATTTTACGAACCCATATCCTTGTCGACATGCACCCTGACCCAACAGTGGTATCAGAGCCGGTTAGTGTTCGACATAATCATAAAATTGTTTTGCGAAAAACTTTGTCATGATCTAAATTTCGGAAAATTTTTCAATTATGGAAACTTTCCAATTATAATAAATTTTAGATTTAAGAATTTCGAAGTTTGGAAATCCTCATGAAATTTCACAAACGTTTGAAATATCCTAGTTTCTGAAATTTTATGATAATTGTGAAAACTTCCCATCTTTGGAAACTTTCCAATTTTGAAATTTTTCTATTTTAGAAATTTTCCAATTTTGGAAATATGTAAGTTTACTTTGTACCCGAAACTTACAATTGTTCTGAAAACCTATTTTGAAATCTCGCGATTTTGGGCACTTTCTTTCGAGAAAGTCTAGACAAATTTATGGACAGTTAATTGACAATTAAATTTGAATTGGATTCTAAATTGACAACAAAATTCTTTATTTTGGATTAAGCCTCGGGGAGCCGTCCAATTTAAAGTTAGTTGTTGTAATTTCCCAATTTTAAATGAAATTGTCATGTTTAATTTGGTTGCGCTTCCGAAGCGGACCAAATTGGATTTGCGACAAATTACTTTTCTTTGGGTATCTGAGCCTCGGGGAGCCACCCTTAGAAAACGATTTGTTGTAATTAATTAAATCCATAAATAAAATATGATTTAAGAGGTGATGCTCTTACATATTGTTGTCTCCAAAATTAATTAGGAAAATGGTTTCCTATAGAGTTTTCTTAAATGAGATTTTCATGAAAATAATATGTGGTTGAATTAAGGGAATTGTCTCTTAATTTAATAAGATTTGATTTAGAGAAATCAAAGTCTTAAACATATTATTTCCGAAATTGATTATGACAATTTAGGAAATTATTTCCCAAAACAATTCCTTTAATAAAGTATGAAATTAGAATTAGGAAATCCGGTTCCTAATTCAATTAATGAGACTTGATAACTTAAGTCACATACATACTTTATTAAGGAAATCGTTAGTCATGACATATGTCATGAATGTGCTTAGAAAAGATGAGACACAAAACCCCTTACAAAATATTAAGGCCAACACCTTCCATTAATATGGTTAGAATCGGAGTTTTGTTTCTCGTTTGGGTTGATGGACACATCCATGCTGGACTTGAACCTCAACATGTTCAAACCATGGAATTAGTTTATGAATAATGTAGTTGGAGTCAGAGGTCAATCCTTAGTTTTGGTTGTTGGACACATCCAAGCCTGACTAAACGGTTGAATGAGCTCCAACCATATTAAAACTATTTCTTGATTAATGGGTCAGCCTTAAGCTTGGAGCATCGATTTGTTGTGCCACAGCCAAGGTCGATGTAAAGAGAGGTGCAGTTGGGTGCTATGTATAATATCACATACTTGTTAATGAGTTAACAACCCAATGATTTATGCAAACATTCAATTAGTTGATAGCATAAAGTGATAGTTACATATATGTGATATATAATCGGTATAATTACCTACCTTCACAGCTAAGAATAACTTGATGGCCACAGCCATGGTGGTTCTTATCTGTGTTTGGATATCAACCTATTTGGAGATGTTCCTACAATCTCCCGAATTGATAAAAAGGGTTATTCAATTTGAAAAAATAAATAGGATTTTATACATTCTTTAATCAATCTTCTCACATAAGCTCAATTTGTATTTCTAGGTTAATCACTCGATCATGTCTTCTCTAAACTTGCGTTCCATTTTGGACACCAATAAACTGACTGGGCCAAACTTCATGGACTGACTTCGAAACCTGAGGATAGTCCTCAAGGCAGAGAAGCTTGCTTATGTCCTTGAAAATCAACTTCTCGACCGTCCTCCAGAAAATGCAACTCCAATCCAATTGTTGGCCTATCAGAAACATGTGACCGATTCTGAACTTGCGAGTTGCATCATACTGGCCTCTATGGTACCTGAGCTGCAGAAGCAGCATGAGCATATGGATGCTTATACCATCATCTTCCATCTTAATGAGTTATTTGAAGAGCAGGCGAGATCCGAAAGGTTCGAAGTCTCCAGACTCCTCTTCACCTCCAGGATGCAAGAAGGCACTTCTGCCTCACAGTTCGTGTTAAAGATGTTGGGGTACATTGAGCGACTGAGCACACTCGGTTTTGCAATGGATCATGAACTAAGTATTGACTTAATTCTGAATTGTTTGTCCAAAAGTTGTTCACAATTTGTGATGAACTATCGGATGAACAAGCTGGAAACTACCATTCCTGAGTTAATCAACATGCTGAAGGCCGTTGAGCCTTCTGTAAAGCAGGATCAGAAGACGGTACTGTTAGTTGGTTCCTCGAAGAAAGGTTCTAAGAGGAAGGCTGATCAAGAAGATAATGAACCTCGAAAATCAACGGTTCGAGGAATTCTGTAAGGTAAATGGGTACATACATGAATTTTCGTGTCCTAGAACCCCCCAACAAAATGGGATAGTCGAAAGGAGAAATAGAACTCTACAGGAATCCGCTAGGGCTATGCTCAACGAATTCAACCTAGTCAACCAATATTGGGCAGAAGCAGTTAGTACGGCTTGCTACATTCAAAATAGGGTCTTGATTAACAAGCGACACAACAAAACATCCTATGAATTATACTACCATAGACTTCCAAACCTACACTACCTAAGGGTCTTTGGATGCAAAGTCCATATCCTAAACACCAAAGTCTATCTAGGAAAATTCCAGTCTAAGTCAACCCCAGGCATCTTCCTAGGATATTCAACCACAAGTAGAGCCTATAGGGTGTACAACAAACAAACTAAGAAAATTGAAGAAACAATAAATTTAATATTTGATGAAGAAATGAACTCAAAATCTGATAATCCAGATCTAACTTCATCAAATACTGATCAAGAAGATAATGAACAAACTGTTGAACCTTTAATTGAACCCTTAAATGAACTAACCATTGAACCGACTAGTGAGTCAATTGAACCAAATATTGACTCAAATATTGAACAAAATCTGTTGGGAATGAGATGGCTAGAGAGGGGTGGTGAATATAGTCAATCACTTCTTCTCTTGAAGAGTTATCAGATTTCTGCACTTGAAGTTATTAATAGCACAGCGGAAGTATGGGAAAACAAAACTTGCAGAAACTAGAACCAAAACCTAACTAGCAAGATTAGCAAGATCGCTAACAAGGAGATTTTACAAGGTTCGGGGATAACTTGCCCCTACTCCTTGAGGTGCCCTTAAGGTGGGCGATCCCTTGATCGTCGGCAGATCAAGCCCCGGTAATCACCGGATATGAAGCAACCTCCTTCTCGGTGGAGAAACCTCCCCACAGTGTGTTTCAAATAATGATATAGAATGAGCACAATGAAACAACAAGAAGGATCTTACTCAACCACTTAGCAAGGACAAAAACACAGCAAGCTTCCCTGAGCTCCACCCAGTGGCGATCTCACGCAGAACCCTTCTCCGTGTCTTCCCACTGTCGGACTCCAAGCCTCTTGTTTTCTCCTTCAAGCGCTCAAGTATGATGATTGCTTCTCTATAGCTTGCTCAGAATGATTGAAGAACTCAGGAACAGCAAGCTTAATGTGTAGAACTCAAGAACGCAAGCTGAAGGATTTTCCAACTCATAGTTTCACCGCCGCTCTTTCGTTCCTTTTGTTTCTCCGCTAAGCAACAGATGATCTCATCTCCAGCAGCCTACAGCTGCCTCACTGCCAACGCGCCAGCTACACTGAACCCTAACTGAACTTCCTGAGCTCCCTCAGCCAAGCTTCAGTCAGCAGCTTCAGTCCTGCATCCAGCCGTTGCAACCTGTGTGGAGAAAGGGACAAACCTGCTCCAAGGAAAGCTCTCTTTGACTTCTCCTTGAGTGTTTGAATCCTCCCCTGTCACCTGAAACTTCATCAGAGTATTAGAGCAGCAGATCAAACAGCATATCAAATATCAGAGGAAAGTGGCAGCGAATCGGTTGAGTTCAGACGTGATCAGAGCGTCTGACAATGTAATTTGAATTAAAGTGATCGGTCACCGGACCGATCAGAGAGTCTCCTGATCGGTCACCAGACCGATCAGGCTAGTTCCAGACCGATCAGGCTTCGTCCTAATCGATCCCCAACGCTCAATTAGAAATCGCGATTTCTTTGAGATTCTCCTAGACCGATCACCAGACCGATCCCAGGTCTTGGATCGTTCACCGGACCGATCCACCCTTATATTGGGCGATTTCTGAGTTTCGCAGGCTAAGCCTTCTGATCGGTCACCGGACCGATCAGGCAGCCTCCTGATCGGTCACCAAACCGATCAGAACCTGACCAGACCAATCAGGCTCCGTCCTGATCGATCATAGAGAGGAACCTGCGATGCTTGATCGTTCTCCGGAACGATCTGCACAGTGAACCTGATCGGTCATCAGACCGATCAGGAGCAGTTCAGCAGGGGAACTCAACCTCACTGCTCGCTCCCTGATCTGTCACCAGACCGATCAGGAGCCAGTCAATGGGTGAAACGCATACTCCCTGATCGGTCACCAGATCGATCAGGAGCAGCACAGTAGGTTCCCAACCTCACTGTGTGCTCCCTGATCGGTCGCCCGACCGATCAGTCATCGCTGGATCGGTCACCCGACCGATCCACGAAGGAGCAGCGTGCCAAAATCCCTGATCGATCACCAGACCGATCCAGGGACTCAAACTCAGCTAAGTTTCCATTCAAGCTAAGTTTCCATTCAAAATCCAAGCTAAGTTTCCATTCACCTTAGCCCTCCAAGCTAAGGATTTTCCATCTAACTCTCCAAGTTGGGAATTTGCACCTAACCCTCCAAGTTAGGACTTTTCACCTAGCCCTCCAAGCTAGGACTTTTCACCTAGCCCTCCAAGCTAGGACTTTTCACCCAACCCTTCCGAGTTAGAACATCATCCAACCTAGCCCTCCAAGCTAGGCACCTGACCCTCCAAGCCAGGACTTTTTCACCTAATTCTCCAGGATGGGAATTTGCTCCTAACCCTCCAAGTTAGGACTTTTCACCTAGCCCTCCAAGCTAGGACTTTTCACCCAACCCTTCCGAATTAGGACTTTTCCAACACCTAGCCCTCCAAGCTAGGATTTTCATACCTAACCCTCTAGGTCAGGACTTTTCAACACCTAGCCCTCCAGACTAGGATTTTTCATCCCTTGCCTGATCCCCGACCAGGACTTCATCATAATCATCATAATCAACCTAAACTAAAATCGATGTCAACACCAAAACAACAATCAGGGCCAGACTGCATCAACAATCTCCCTCTTTTTGTTGTTTGACAATCTGATTTTAAGTTTAGGGATTTCAATCAATATTCCAACTTTAGAATCATAGGGGAATCCAGATCCTCCCCCTACAACATCATCATTCTAAACTTAACCAATCCACACTCTCCCCCTTTGTCGAACACCGAAAAGGGGCAAGATGGACTGTTAAGATTAAAATAAACTCCCCCTCAATCCTAGAGGTATCCCAACTCATCAAAAATGTGATAGTTTGTGGAATGATCATACGAACACATGTGAAAAATTTTAGCAAGACATAGCAGTCACATGCATCATATGAGTATGAAATATAAACCCATGCCGTAATATCCATAAGTATCAAATAGATATGGCAATGGAAGCATGAATATGGCAATCGAACAATCATGCAGATAAAAGGCAAATAAGCAACATGGCATCAACAATAGTAGATAAACATGGCAGGTAAAAGTAGATAAGTCAAAGCATGAAAACAAGTAGCAAAATACATGTGACACAAGGTCACAACAATCAAGTCACAGGGCATACAGCCCTAAAGTATCATAGTCAAATACGCAAATCATGATAAGACAACAACATCCGAGATCAAATGTCAGTGGGAGGGTCGTCATCGCGCATAAGGTCATCCATCGTCGCATCAGTCGATCCCGGTGCAGCGCTGCCCGAAGGAGGGTCCCCTGGAAATGTATGGCGGCGCCACTGATCATACTCTGCAGCAATAGCTGGTGCTCCCTGGTCAGGAACTGCTAGCGGCAGCTCCGCCACTCGGTTGCGATCCTTCCACCGCAGCCCCTCGGTCCCGAGAACGATGCCGGACTGAGCAAGCATCCGATGATCCAGGCGGCAGTCCTGTCGCACCATAGGTTCAGTACGACCCCGTGAGACATCGATCCCAGCGGACTGCAGCCAGGCAGTGATGATATGACCGAAAGGCATATAGATCGTATGGCCAGACCGCAGACCATGAACAATGATGGAGGAATAGATGGACGGTGCTATGTCAAAATCTAACTGCAGATGCATCCCGTAAAGCACCAGGCAGTGAGATGGATGGATCGCATCAAGATGTTTTGACGTAGTTGGAAGAACACAATTTGCAATAATTTGAAACAGAACAAAATCAATGGGAGATAGATGGAGAGCAGGAAATGTGGGAAATATATAGGTGTGCGCACCATGACCCCGTGGCCTAGGGTGGCCTAGAAAATGCTCATATATGGAGTCAGGAGTGACTCCAGTAAAGGGGACAGGAAGAGGATCAGGAAGATGTGGATAAAGTGAAAAATCATTCTTGGAGCGACGACAACCCAGAAATCCAGTGAAGGACGATAGGGTAAAGTCAAGATCGACACCGGTGACACGGGTCCGCCACCCCGTGCCCTCCCCATTGGCCAGATTATTGTAGAATTCAGAGACCAAATCAACATTGACCGGCCTTTCTAAGAAAAGGATGTTTTGAAGCCCATAGTACTCAATGATTCCTCTCAATCTAGGACAATGTTCATAAACAAAAGTTTGGTCCACTGATCGACATGGCATTAGTTCGAAGTTGTGCCAATGAAAGTCTAGGGCATAGAGAATGTTCTGAAATCTAGGATGCGGGGGAGATGGAGGCCTTAGAGGAGATGTAGATGATGAGGAAGTCTTCCCCCTTGAACTAACCTCTATAACCTCCTTTCCCTTAGAAGATTTTCTAATGAGGTTTGAATTGATCATGACACATAGGTTGAATCACAAGAATTGATCATATATAAGATGAGACCCAATCAAAAGATAGATATGAAACAAGGAGAAATTTGATGAAAAGTGGGGTTATGGCAAAATATAGGGGTCACGGCGAGGATCAAGACACCACAGCAAGAACAAGAACAAAAATCATAATATGATTAGCTTCACAAACAAGGTTTTATGAACTGATTGTCAAGAAAATCAAAACGAACAACTTACTTAGGTGCCATTTGAGAAGATTCTTGGATGTTGAGAGGAAGAAACCACGCGCAGGAAACGTGCTCTTGGCGCAAAAGATGGTCGCAGAATGTTTCTGCGAGAAAGGAACGAGCACAGGACTCACGCTCACGCGAGGAAGGAGAGCACGCAGGAGGGTCTTCTCGCACAGGCAAGTCGCGCAAATGAGGATCGGCGCTAGGGTTCGGCGCTGAAGAGGGGTTTTGCGAAATTAATCGGTTGGTGGATCGGTCCACCAACCAAAATTTAATGTGTTTGAATGGATCACCGTTCGATCTGATTTCGTCCAGACCGATCAGGATACAGCCTGATCGGACTGGCATGGTCCTGATCGGTCGGATGACCGATCAGACGCGTTCCTGATCGGTCGGGTGACCGATCAGGATTCGATCAGTAGGGTCTGGAGAGAAACCTCTGAGCTCCCTGATCGGTCTGTGGACCGATCCCCACAGGGTGCCAGATCGGTCCGGAGAACGATCCAGGCTAGCTCAGTACACTTAGTCAGATTCCGGGAGATCACGGCTTGCCTCGCAGATCGGTCTGTGGACCGAACACCACAGGAAGGGGTCAGATCGGTCGAGGGACCGATCAGCCCTATGCCTGATCAGTCCGGTGACCGATCAGGGTTCCTGATACGAACTGAAAAGTTCAGTTTCAGAACTTCTGAATTTTCCAAACGAGATTTGATGGACTTTGTCGAACTTGTACATGATCTTATGACTAAAATTGATCCCTGAATAAGAATCAAAAGTCCTTAAAGGTTCAACAAACACTTTGACCCATCCAAATGGAGTCAAACTCATTCAACAATCAATCAAGCAAATTCAACCAAATTTTGTTTCCAAATCCAAGTTTCCAATCAAGTTGCCTTGATTGGAATGTCCAAGTATGATCATGGAGCCATATACACATATGTTATGCAATGGTTTTCCCCATACTTGGTTACCACCGTGATTATTATCTCGTTAACTTAATTCCTCAAGGGATGCAATGACATTTTGAGAAATTGAGTTAAACCTAACATCTCACCCCATATCTAGCAAACAAAAACGTTTTGTTAAACCTTATAGTTTGTGTGAGATGTTCCCAAAGTTACCCAATTGTTCCCAAAAATTTCGAAATCATCATGAAGGGTTTTGACCGCAATTTGAACATCATGAAGTGCGACACATTCCCAATTCCCGTCTTAGGAAACTAAATTCACTCTCGGGAAGTGGTTTAGTGAAAATGTCAGCTAGGTTTGACTTTGACTCCACATGTGAGAGTATGATGTTCCCCCTAGCTACATGATTTCTAATGAAGTGGTGTCTTACTTCAATATGTTTTGTCCTAGAATGATGGACCGGATTCTTGGTTAAGTTAATTGTGCTAATGTTATCACATAACACTTGCACACCCTTGTAACTCAATCCATAATCCTCTAAGGTGTGGATCATCCACAACAATTGTGATATACTCTCTCCCATGGCGATATATTCTGCCTCGGTAGTGGAAAGAGCAACACAATGTTGCTTCCGACTCGACCAACTTACTAAGGACGATCCTAAGAATTGGCAGCCCCCACTAGTGCTCTTCCGGTCCAACTTACATCCAGCGTAGTCGGAATCCGTATAGCCCATCAAATCAAAAGATTCGGTACGGGGATACCAAAGACCTACACCAACTGTACCCTTGAGATATCTCAAAATTCGCTTAACAGCAATTAGGTGAGATTCCTTGGCATACACTTGATACCTAGCGCACATACCTACAGCAAATAGTATATCTGGTCGACTAGCTGTGAGGTATAGCAAACTACCTATCATGCTTCGATATTGAGTTAGATCAACAGGTTTACCACTCTCATCATTGTCTAATCTGGTGTTTGTGGCCATGGGAGTGGTTACCTCTTTCGAATCACTCATATTGAATTTTCGAAGCATTTCATGTGTATACTTTGATTGGTGCACATGGATACCATCGCGAGTTTGCTTGATTTCAAGTCCCAGGAAGAAAGTCAACTCTCCCACTAGATTCATCTCAAATTCACTCTCCATGTGTCCAATGAACTCATTTAAATATCCCTTATTATTTGAGCCACAAATTATGTCATTGACATATACTTGAGCTACAAATATATTGTCACCATCTCTTCGTAGAAATAGTGTAGGGTCTATTTGACCTCTAACAAAGCCCTTCTCAATCAAGAATGTCGACAACCGCTCATACCAAGCCCGGGGTGCTTGTTTAAGGCCATAGAGTGCCTTTTTGAGCTTGAACACGTGGTTTGGATATTCGGTACTCTCAAACCCCGGAGGTTGTTCGACATAGACCTCTTCCTTAATCAAACCATTTAGGAAGGCCGATTTGACGTCCATTTGAAATAATTTGAAGCCACGGTGTGCTGCAAATGCAAGCATCAATCAGATGGACTCTAATCGTGCCACAGGAGCATAAGTCTCATCATAATCAAGGCCTTCAACTTGACTGTAGCCCTTGGCTACCAAGCGTGCCTTGTTTCTAATGATTTCTCCCTTGTGGTTTAATTTATTTTTGAAGACCCATTTGGTTCCAATAATGGTGGTCTTCTTAGGTCTAGGGACTAAGTCCCAAACCTGACTCCTCTCAAATTGACCTAGTTCATCTTGCATCGCGATAATCCAATCGAGATCATTTAATGCTTCATCAATTTTTCTAGGTTAAATTTCGGAAATTAGAGCAACTTCATTAGCCTCATTCCGGAAGAATGATCTAGTCCTAACTCCTTGATGGATGTCTCCAACGATTTGGTCTTGGGGATGACTAGAGGCTAATCTCGTTTGTCTTGGTGTTGGTGGTGCTTCTTGAACGGGTTCACTAGACACAAGTCCAGCCTCAGGATCCGGCTGATCAATGGGTTGTCTAGGTCACCGTCATCAGACTCATCACCATCAACAGCACTTGGAGATTCATTCAAACTTAGTCTCTTAAGTTCGAGTTGAACTCCTTCTACATTTTCTGATTGGTCAGGTGATTTGGGAATTTCTTCAAAGACCACATCAGAAGACTCTTCAACTAATCTAGTTTTCTTGTTGTAGACTCGGTAGGCTTTACTAACGAGGGAGTACCCGACTAGTATCCCTTCATCAGCCTTTGCCGTGAACTTTCCAAGGTGATCCTTGGTGTTTAGGATGAACACCTTACAACCAAACACCCTAAGATGTTTAACTGTAGGTGGTTTCCCAAACCAAAGTTCATGGGGAGTCTTTCCTAAAAACCTATGGACGAGAACTCGGTTTTGCACATAGCAAGCTGTATTTACAGCTTCAGCCCATTAGTAACTCGGGAGTGAGTACTCATTAAGCATGCTTCGTGCAGCCTCTTGAAGAGCACGGTTCTTCCTCTCTACAACACCATTTTGTTGTGGTGTTCTAGGAGTAGAGAACTCATGTCTATAACCCTTATCTTGACAAAATTCTAGAAACCTTTGGTTTTGAAATTCACCTCCATGATCACTTCTTATTGTCTTAATTGTTAATGATTTTCCATTTTCAACTCTTCTACAAAAAGAAATAAAAATATCTAAGGTTTGGTCCTTATGTTTTAAAAAGTAAGTCCATGTGTATCTAGTGAAATCATCAATGATAACAAAGCAATATCTACTTCCATTCAATGATATGATAGTGCTACAATCAAATAAATCCATGTGAAGTAACTCTAATGCATTGGAAGTACTTACAGCGCTCTTACCTTTATGTGCAGATTTTGTTTGCTTACCCATTTGACACGCATCACATAATTTACCTTTTTCATACTTGATGCTTGGTAAGCCTTGAACTAGTCCCTTGTTGGCCAACTTCCGGATGTTCTTCATGTTCACATGTGCTAGCCTCCGGTGCCAAAGTGTGGACTCTTCTTCTTTTGACATGAAACACTTAGCAAGAGCATTAGTAGCACTTTTAAAAGAAACTTGATAAATATTGTCTACTCTTGCTCCTACTAGTACCGTGTCCAAGGTGTCATTTTGTCTAACTAGACATTGACTTGGTTGGAAGTCAATTGTGTAACCCGTGTCACACAATTGATTGACACTTAGGAGATTAAACTTCATCCCCTTGACTAGAAGGACATTTGAGATTCTAAGACATTCGGATATTTGAATGTCTCCTATTCCTATGACCTTAAGGCTACCATTGTTACCAAATGATACATTACCTCTACTCTTCTTGTGAAATGTGGTAAACAATGATCTATCCCCGGTCATGTGTTTGGAGCATCCACTATCAACAAACCAAGTTGATAGATGCTCCCCCTCAATCATAACCTACACAATTCGAAAAATAGAAGTCTTAGGTACCCAAACCTTGGGACCTAAAGCATCAACTAAACATGACTTAGGCACCCATGCCTTGACAACTTTCTTTTGAGTCTTGGGTGTCCTAGATTGTCTCATGTCAGTCCTAGACATGAGAGATACAAATGAGGGTTCTTTAGGGCGGTAACCAATACCGGCCCTATTGTAAACCGCTCTTTGGGCATTTAGGATCATGTCTAGGGTCTTAGAGCTATTTGAGAATTTCCCAAGAATATTCTTGAGCTTCTCAACTTCACTCTTCAAGGATTGGTTTTCCTCTACTAACACATTATCATGCAAATCACTGATTTCCTCAACCTTAGAGGATTTCAAAGTTTCAATTTCATGTTTCAATGATTTAATTTCATCTTCTAGTAATTCAACATGTAAATCATCAATGTTATCATCCCTAGAAGCTTTCAATTGATCAATTTCTAATTGCAATGCTTTAACTTTGTTTTTGGATTTCTTAAGCATACTAGTTAAACATGCAATTGCTCTATAACATTTTTCAAGCTCGGGAGAAGTTACCTCTTCATCATCCGAAGATGATGAAGCCGCGTTTGAGGAGCTTGAAGATTTTTCACTGCTCTCCTCTTCAAGAGCCATGAGAGCCACTTGCCTTGTGCTCTTCTCCTCCTTCTCATCATCGGATGAACTAGAGGATGACTCATCCCAAGAAGCCTTCAAAGCCTTCTTCTTCTTCTTGGATTTCTCTTCTTTTCTTTTGGGTTTCTCCTCCTTCTTAAGCTTCGGACATTCATTCTTGAAATGCCCTTTCCTACCACACTCAAAGCAAGATGCATTATTCTTATCAAGCTTGAATTCACTAGTGTTACCTCTCCTTTTGAAACGTCGGTCTCTTCGCATCATCCTCCTCACAAAGTTGGCCATTTCGGATGAAGAAGAGCCGCTGCCATCCTCCTCGGAATTGGATTCGGATCCGGAAGAAGATGAAGAAGATGAGACCTCCTTCTCCTTCTTCTTCTCCTTCTTCTTCTTAGTGACTCGATCCCCTGCAACTAAGGCAATCCCCTTCTCCTTGGGGCCTTTGTTAGCCATTTCATGCAATTCCATCTCACAAAATAAATCATCTAATTTTACAATAGATAAATCCTTGGATACTTTGTAGGCATCCACCATGGATGACCACAAAGCATTCCTTGGAAATGCTTTCAAGACATACCTCACAAGGTCGCGATTCTCGACCTTTTCATCAATTGAATGAAGTCCATTAAGGACTTCCTTGAACCGGCTATGGAGCTCACTTACCGACTCATTCTCCTTCATGGAGAGATTTTGGAGTTGATTGAGGAACAAGTCCCTCTTGGCAATTCTAGAGTCTCGGGTGCCTTCATGGAGCTCTATGAGTTTGTTCCACAAGTCTTTTGCACTTGTGAAGGGACCAACCTTGATGAGTTGGTCTTTGTTCATGCCACATTGTAGAGTGACAACCGCCTTCGCGTCGGCTTCACTCTTCCTTGTTTGTTCGGCCGTCCACCTCCATGACTCAAGTTCTTTGCCTTCATCATCCTTAGGAGGAGTGAATCCCTCCTTCACCGCGAACCAAGTATGGATGTCCATCTTCAAATAGTATTCCATCTTTGATCTCCAATATTGGAAGTCGGCACCATCAAAGAATGGAGGTCGGGTGGTGGAGAAGCCTTCTCTCAATGCCATCTTGTTGAGAACTCTCGGTTGTTAAGCCGTAAACAGAGCACCAAGCTCTGATACCACTTGTTGGGAACGAGATGGCTAGAGAGGGGGGGTGAATATAGCCAATCACTTCTTCTCTTGAAGAGTTATCAGATTTCTGCACTTGAAGTTATTAATAGCACAGCGGAAGTATGGGAAAACAAAACTTGCAGAAACTAGAACCAAAACCTAACTAGCAAGATTAGCAAGATCGCTAACAAGGAGATTTTACAAGGTTCGGGGATAACTTGCCCCTACTCCTTGGCGTGCCCTTAAGGTGGGCGATCCCTTGATCGTCGGCAGATCAAGCCCCGGTAATCACCGGATATGAAGCAACCTCCTTCTCGGTGGAGAAACCTCCCCACAGTGTGTTTCAAATAATGATATAGAATGAGCACAAAGAAACAACAAGAAGGATCTTACTCAACCACTTAGCAAGGACAAAAACACAGCAAGCTTCCCTGAGCTCCACCCAGTGGCGATCTCACGCAGAACCCTTCTCCGTGTCTTCCCACTGTCGGACTCCAAGCCTCTTGTTTTCTCCTTCAAGCGCTCAAGTATGATGATTGCTTCTCTATAGCTTGCTCAGAATGATTGAAGAACTCAGGAACAGCAAGCTTAATGTGTAGAACTCAAGAATGCAAGCTGAAGGATTTTCCAACTCATAGTTTCACCGCCGCTCTTTCGTTCCTTTTGTTTCTCCGCTAAGCAACAGATGATCTCATATCCAGCAGCCTACAGCTGCCTCACTGCCAATGCGCCAGCTACACTGAACCCTAACTGAACTTCCTGAGCTCCCTCAGCCAAGCTTCAGTCAGCAGCTTCAGTCCTGCATCCAGCCGTTGCAACCTGTGTGGAGAAAGGGACAAACCTGCTCCAAGGAAAGCTCTCTTTGACTTCTCCTTGAGTGTTTGAATCCTCCCCTGTCACCTGAAACTTCATCAGAGTATTAGAGCAGCAGATCAAACAGCATATCAAATATCAGAGGAAAGTGGCAGCGAATCGGTTGAGTTCAGACGCGATCAGAGCGTCTGACAATGCAATTTGAATTAAAGTGATCGGTCACCGGACCGATCAGAGAGCCTCCTGATCAGTCACCAGACCGATCAGGCTGGTTCCAGACCGATCAGGCTTCATCCTGATCGATCCCCAATGCTCAATTAGAAATCGCGATTTCTTTGAGATTCTCCTAGACCGATCACCAGACCGATCCCAGGTCTTGGATCGTTCACCGGACCGATCCACCCTTATATTGGGCGATTTCTGAGTTTCGCAGGTTAAGCCTTCTGATCGGTCACCGGACCGATCAGGCAGCCTCCTGATCGGTCACCAAACCGATCAGAACCTGACCAGACCAATCAGGCTCCGTCCTGATCGATCATAGAGAGGAACCTGCGATGCTTGATCGTTCTCCGGAACGATCTGCACAGTGAACCTGATCGGTCATCAGACCGATCAGGAGCAGTTCAGCAGGGGAACTCAACCTCACTGCTCGCTCCCTGATCAGTCACCAGACCGATCAGGAGCCAGTCAATGGGTGAAACGCATACTCCCTGATCGGTCACTAGATAGATCAGGAGCAGCACAGTAGGTTCCCAACCTCACTGTGTGCTCCCTGATCGGTCGCCCGACCGATCAGTCATCACTGGATCGGTCATCCGACCGATCCACGAAGGAGCAGCGTGTCAAAATCCCTGATCGATCACCAGACCGATCCAGGGACTCAAACTCAGCCCTCCAAGCTAAGTTTCCATCCACCTTAGCCCTCCAAGCTAAGGATTTTCCATCTAACTCTCCAAGTTGGGAATTTGCACCTAACCCTCCAAGTTAGGACTTTTCACCTAGCCCTCCAAGCTAGGACTTTTCACCTAGCCCTCCAAGCTAGGACTTTTCACCCAACCCTTCCGAGTTAGAACATCATCCAACCTAGCCCTCCAAGCTAGGCACCTGACCCTCCAAGCCAGGACTTTTTCACCTAATTCTCCAGGATGGGAATTTGCACCTATCCCTCCAAGTTAGGACTTTTCACCTAGCCCTCCAAGCTAGGACTTTTCACCCAACCCTTCCGAACTAGGACTTTTCCAACACCTAGCCCTCCAAGCTAGGATTTTCACACCTAACCCTCCAGGTCAGGACTTTTCAACACCTAGCCCTCCAGACTAGGATTTTCCATCCCTTGCCTGATCCCCGACCAGGACTTCATCATAATCATCATAATCAACCTAAACTAAAATCGATGTCAACACCAAAACAACAATCAGGGCCAGACTGCATCAACAAAATCGACCAGCTGGACCTGAGGCTGAACCAAGTTCAAGAAAAACCAAGAAGCCCAGACTTAGTTACCCAACTGATCAAATTATGGGTGATCCAACTTTAGGAGTCAGAACTAGGTCTTCCTATAGAAATCTTAGTCAGATAGCAATGATTTCAAAAATAGAACCTAAAACTATAGAGGAAGCCCTACCTGATCCTGATTGGATCATAGCTATGTAAAAAGTGTTAGCCTAATTTGAAAGGAACCAAGTCTGGGAATTAGTACGTAAACCTGAGGGCAAATTCGTCATTGACACTAAGTGGGTTTTTAGGAATAAGTTAAATGATCAAGGAGTAATAGTCAGAAATAAAGCCCGCTTAGTAGCAAAAAGATTCAGCCAAGTAGAAGGGTTAGATTATGACGAAACATATGCCCAGTAGCTAGACTTGAATCCATTAGGATGTTATTAGCCTTTGCATCCCATAAAGGATTCAAACTATACCAAATGGATGTAAAATCAGCTTTTCTAAATGGATTCATTAAGGAAGAAGTCTATGTAGGACAGCCCCCTAGGTTTGAGGACGTAGAAAGACCTGACCATGTTTACAAACTCACTAAAGCACTATATGGACTAAAACAAGCACCTAGGGCCCGGTATGAACACTTATCAACTTACCTAATTTCTAAAGAATTTAAACAAGGACAAATTGACTCAACCCTATTTATTAAAACCTTAGGAAAAGAAATCTTTATTGCCCAAATCTACGTCGATGACATAATCTTTGGGTCCACCAACTCTAATTTTTTAAAAGAATTAATGAAAATAATGGAAAACGAGTTTGAAATGAGCCTAGTTGGTGAGCTCAACTTTTTCCTAGGGTTACAAATTAAACAAACTAGGGATGGAAACTATGTCCATCAATCCAAATATGCTAAAGAATTAATAAAGAAATTTAAAATGGATAACTCTAAAAGCATAAGTACCCCCATGGCCGCAAATTTAAAAATAGATAGTGACCCTGATGGTAAACCAATAGACCTTAAGCTTTATAGGAGTATGATTGGAAGTCTACTGTATCTTACAGCCAGTAGACCTGATATCCTTTTTGCTGTAGGAATGTGTGCTAGATACCAAACATGTGCTAAGAAAACACACTTAGCAGCCCTAAAAAGAATACTAAGATATGTTAAGGACACCCTAAATGTAGGGATTTGGTATCCTAGGACCTCAACCTTTGACTTATCAGGATACTCGGATTCTGACTACGCTGGTTGTAAATCAGATAGAAAGAGCACAAGTAGAAGCTACCAACTGTTAGGAAATAGTCTAGTAAGTTGGTGCAGCAAAAAACAACACTGTGTAGCTCTATCCACAACTGAAGCTGAGTATGTTGCCTTAGGAGAGTGTGTATCACAACTTTTATGGATGATGCACACTCTTAAGGACTTCTAGCTCAACTACACCCAAACTTAAGTCTTCATTGATAATATAAGCTCATTTAATCTAACCAAAAATCCTATCCAATACTTCAGAACTAAACACATAGAGGTCAAACACCACTTTGTAAGAAATCATGTAGCCAGGGGTGAGATAGTCCTTAAACATGTAGATTCTAAATCTAACTTAGCTGACATATTCACCAAACCCCTACATGAATCTGAGTTCAGCTCACTAAGAAGGCAGTTAGGATTATGCTTGGTAGAATAGGTTTACTCTACTTTTGGTTTTCTTACGGCTTTATTTAATTTGAAAAATCAATTTTTGATTAAAACCGCTTTACGTGATTCCAAATCAACTTTTTCTTAGTTTGAAATATTTTTTAATTTTTCGACTTAGTTTTTTTTTCAAAAACTACCCCCTTCAAAACTAGGGTTTTTTCGCAAATAGACTTAGCCTAGGCCCTAACCCTAGAACTGCATGCATCTATAGATATAGAAGCCAGCATCTCACAAGCACCTTAGGGTACTTTTGATTGATAACCTAGAATGGGTTGAGATGCTTAGGTCTTTGCCTTAATTCAAGATGCTTTAAGTCAGTGCATCTGCAGTAATTGGGGCACTAAATACAACATAAACAGTAATCAAGTTAAGTGTCAAGTTTAGAAAATCTAACTTGAACAGAACACTTAACTTGACTAACCCTAGTGAAAACTACTATTTATAACAGTTAGTAAGTAGCTAAATGGGTTAGACAGAACCCTAAAGAGATAATTGAAATTGGTTTGATTCAGTTTATATCTTGATTTGGTTTAGTACAGCCCATTATGCAATTTATTTATCTTTTTTCTGCTATATTGCTTTGTTTTTGATATATGGCAAAGGGGGAGAGATAGGAAAGGAAGCTTTAAATTTTTTTTCAATTTTAAAACTTTATCCTTTCTTCAAAAAGTATTTAATCTATTTTCAAAAGTACTAAGTTTTCCTTCAAAGTTTTTTAAACTTAAGTTGTTTTCAAAAATCTTTTTAAATACTTAAACTTAAGGTGTTCTCGAAATTTTTTTTTACTTAAACTTAAGCTATTTTCAAAAATCTTGTTAAGTACCTAAACTCAAACTGTTTTTTAAAAAGTTTTTTCCAAGTACTTAAAACATAAGCTGCTGTAAATTTTGCTAAGTACTTATCTTAAACATAAGCTATGGTTCTAAGAACTTAAAACTTTAGAAGATGCTTCTTTTCTACTGACTTGAAATTTTTTTTAGTATAAATCTTCAAAAGTGTACAACCAATTTTTTGGAAAATATGTTTCTAAAGTTTCTTTTGAAAATTGTTCTAAGTGTTTTTAATTCCATCTTTAGACTTAGAAATTTCTTTTAGAACCCCACGAACTTTTGAAAAACCTAGGGGGAGATTCCTTCCAGGGGGAGGAAACTAAAATTTTATTTCATCTGTTATGATTAACTTAACTTTTTGAACCGGGTTGCCATAAATCAAAAAGGGAGAGATTGTTGGTGCAGACAGTACCCAAGTCGAACCTGTGTTTTGATCAATGGCAAAGGGTTCAAAAGTTAAGATGTTGTGTTTATCTAACATGCTACTTGAGTGTGCAGTTTAAAGCCCTAGCGAAGGACTGCTAGACACCTAGTGAAGGACTGCTAGGCATCGGAACCCTAAGACCCAGCGAAGGGCTGCTGGGCACCTAGCGAAGGGCTGCTAGGAGTCAAAGACCTGGCGAAGGACTGATGGGCACCAGGCGAAGGACTGCCTGGAACTAAAGACCTGGTGAAGGATTGTTGGGCACCAGGCGAAGGACTGCCTGGAACTGAACACCTGGAGAAGGACTGCTGGGCACCAGGCGAAGGACTGCCTGGAACTGAAGACCTAGCGAAGGACATCTAGGCACCTGGCGAAGGACTGCTGGGCAAAAATCCAACCGGAGGAACCGGTTGGCATCAGGTAAATTCTCCTGAGAGGAGTAGGTGAGGACGTGTTCCCCGTCGAGGGAACAGTAGGCGTCGGTTCGACCTAGGGCTCCATTTGGGAGACCCAAAGTCAGAACCAAGACAACTACGGCTGTAAAACTAACTAACATACTTGCTTTATCATGTTTGGTACTAACCCTGGATGTAGGACCGAAGGAACGAGTGTCTGCAGCTCAGAAAGCCTCAAAGGAGTGAGGCAGCAGCTGGGTTGGGCGCCCGGAAGGACCAGGGCGCCCTAAGTACAAGCCAAACATGAGTTCAGCAAAAGCATGCTTCGGAAGCTTACTGGGCGGGGTGCCCCCATTCTCCCGAGTGCCCCTAGTGCCCAGGGTGGCCCGAGCTCAAGCCAACGAAGTGGATAAAGTTTATCCAGCCGAGAAGCCCGCGGAAAGGATCAACCAGGGCGCCCCCAGCGCCCCGGGCGCCCCCACAGTCAACTCTCAGCCCTATTCGAGTGGGATAAGGGCTGACCGAGATTTGCTCAGATCGGGTGTCACGTGGGGGGGCGCCCCCAACGTTCAGGGGGCCCCGGGAAGCTATAAAAAGCCCCTCGACCCCAAGGCTTCAGAGAACAAGTTTTCCAACGCATATACGCTCTTCAACTCAGGCGCTCTGCTCCAGAAATCCTTCATCTCGAGATTCTAGCGCCGGCGACGACCCTACGCACCGAAGAACGATCTACACCGGGCGTCGGTAATGAAGAGTCAATTTTAAATTATATTCTTACTCCACCTACTACTGTACAACTGTTTGTAAGATTTTCCGCACATATAGAATTGCCCCTAGTAAACGGTTAACGACCATGGGCCTTGGAGTAGGAGTCGATCGCGACTCCGAACCAAGTAAAATCTTGGTGTCTTGTGTGTTGTTTAGTTTTAATTTTTCCACTGCGTATTCTCTTTTTTAATCCGAAACGACTTACGATATTCACCCCCCCCTCTATCGTTTTCTCTCGATCCAACATTTAATGTATGTGTTATTAATATTAGTCTATGGCATGAAAATTTCGAACAAGATGAACACATTACTTCTCAACTTCCTCATTGTTTTATTCGAACTGATCACTCATAAGGCTTTGATAGACAAAAACATGAACTTAAGGTCTAGGGTTAATGCTTTCTTTGTATCAAACTAAGGTTCCATGACTTGTTTGATTTCCCACTTGACTGATATCTAACCTGATATGTTTTCATATGCCTAATACTATTGGGATTATCAAAACTGTTTGGAATAAACATGATCATGCTTAGAACATAACTAACCATTCAAACCTAGTGTTGATATTTTAATCCATAGAAATCCTTGATGGGGAATAAAGGTTAGTTAAGGGACACAAATCATGTTGATCATTTTGGTTAAGGGAAATGAATATGGTTAATGGAACTCTGTTAGGGATCAAAACTAATTGTGTAAGGGTTTAGGAGTGGTTGGGAATTGGAAAAACTCGATTCTGAAATTTCTAGAATCTGAACGGCTTGTAAACAGCCATTCTGTATCACACCTGATCGGTCCACCGACCGATCAGGACTCACTCTGATCGGTCTGGTGACCGATCAGATCAGTTCTGTTCAGGGAATTCCCTATATGGGTCAAAACTCCTCAGTCCGATCCCTTTTTCATCGAATTGTATCAGTTTAATGATCATACTACACACAAATCTGATACAAACCGATTACGATTGGAACATACTCACCATACTTGAAACAAAACCTAATATTGATTTGATACAAACCTATGTTGGAATGTTCAAATTCATAAGAAAGGGTTTGTTGAGTTATGACTCTTGTTCTTGATGTCGTGTTTCAGAAATTTTTCTGAAATGTCGTCTATTAATGAAGTCTACACCGCTGTTATGGAATGTCAATTGTTAATGCAGTCTGATCAGAAACGTATCAGAGTTTCAGGAATTTTTCTGAAATCTGATCACTCCCCAAACTACTAAGAAATATTTCTGTATCGAATAATCAACGAACCTGATCGATCACGGAGACCAATCAGGATTATGTGTCGGATACAGCTGCATTCCTTACTTGTCATATGAAACATATACATGTTTGACCATGATATGATTCTGTATATGTTTTCATATGCGATTTAAAAAATTTACCTTTGATTTATTTGGGTTTGGGGAGAGACCCGTGTTTAAGGGGGAGGTATGTTTAAACGTAATAATCATACCCTTTTCGATGTTTGACAAAGGGGGAGAGAATGGTTGATTAAGTTTAGGGTTATTGTAGGGGGAGGACTCTGATTCCCTTACGATAATTGAATGGACTTTAATTGTTGATCATTAATACCTAAACTTAAATCGGATTGTCAAACAACAAAAAAGGGGAGATTGTTGATGCAATCTGGCCCGATTGTTATTTTAGTGTTGACAACGATTTAAGTTTGGTTGAATGAATTCGGGTAAAGTCCATGTGGATCGGGAGATCGCACGCTGGCATTGGAAATGACCTAGTGGGACTAGGCACACCTAGTGGGACTAGGTGAAGTGGAAAAGACCTAGTGGGACTAGGGACACCTAGTGGGACTAGGGACACCTAGTGGGACTAGGATGAAACCCTGGCTTGGAGGGCCAGGTCCTAGCTTGGGAAGCGAGGTTGGATGAAACCCTGGCATGGAGGGCTAGGTCCTAACTTGGGAAGCTAGGTTGGATGAAACCCTGGTTTGGAGGACCAGGTCCTAGCTTGGGAAGCTAGCTTGGATGAAACCCAGGCTTAGAGGACCAGGTCCTAGCTTGGGAAGCTAGGTTAGATGAAACCCGAGCTTGGAGGGCCAGGTCCTAGCTTGGGAAGCTAGGTTGGATGAAATCCTGGCTTGGTGGGCCAGGTCCTAGCTTGAGAAGCTAGGTTGGATGAAATCCTGGTGAGTGAAGCCAGGTCCTAGCTTGGGAAGCTAGGTTGAAGTCCCTGTGAGTGAAACTGGGCATAGAGTCTTGGTCCGGGGGACTCAGCACGAGTCAGAGAAGGCTGGGAGCCCGTTCTCTTGACTTAGAGTGGATTTGGCCTTGCCTGGATCAGTCTGGTGACCGATCAGGGAAGTTGGCACGGACTTCCTTCGTGGATCAGTCTAGTGACCGATCCAGTGATGTCTGATCGGTCTGGTGACCGATCAGGGAGCATACAGTGACTTTGTTAGGCTACTGATCGTCACCTGATCGGTTTGGTGACCGATCAGGAAGACTATTCAGATCGTTCTGGTGAACGATCAAATGTCGCAAGGTTCTCACTATAACCGATCAGGCTGGAACCTGATCGGTCGGAGAGTGGCCTGATCGGTCACCAGTCCGATCAGGCCACACCCTGATCGGTCTGGTGATCGATCAGTGGGTTTGGACTGTGAAGCTGGAAAAACACCTTGCAATGGGGTGGATCGGTCTGGTGACCGATCCACAACTTGGGAACGATCTGGTGATCGATCACGAAGAAGTCGCGATTTCGGGTTTCTCACTGGGGACCGATCAGGCTGGAGCCTGATCAGTCTGGACCCATCCTGATTGGTCTGGTGACCGATCAGGGGGCCTCTGATCGGTCCGGTGACCGATCAGTAGCTGACAGCTTTAATTCAAATCCGCTGTCAGACATCTGATTGCGTTCTGATTTCCTACTGATACCTGTTCAGAGTCTTCTGATGTTTGATCCTCTGTTGATTTACTGGTCTAATGAGCTGCTAAGTGTGCAGGTAACTCGGGTTTACTCAAGGGGAGTCAAACGGAGGCTTTTGCTATAACAAGTTTGGCTGTTTCCCGTCTGTAGGAAATAACGTCTTCTGGCGCGAGCTGTAACGGCTGAGAAGATGATGACCTGGGGCCTGGGGCTCGACAGGAGGGGATTCAGTGAGTCTAGAGGAGGTCAGGGGTAGCTGGGTAATTGCAGGTGAGCAGCTGGTGAGCTGTAGGGCAGCTGGTGACCTGGCGATGGTAAGCAGGTTAAGCTGCGAAGTGGAGAAGGAACTGATACAGAACTCTTCCTTGGCTACAACACTTGTGCTCTTGCGATAACTTTGATCATCTCTTTGAGCAAGCAACTGTGAATCTTGAGCAACATTCTGATACTTGAGCACTTGGGAGAAACAAGGAGCTTGGCGAGTCCATCAGCAAGAAGACACGAAGAGCAGGTAGTTCTTGCGTGAGATCTGGGCTGAGTCGAGCTCGATGAGGAGTTCGCTTGTGTTCTTACTGTCCTAAGTGCTCTGTAAGCTTCCTTTGTGTTTCATTGTGCTTAATTTCATATACACTGATTGAAACGCTGTGGAGAGGTTACTCCACCGAGAAGGAGGTTGCATTCTATCCAGATTTTCCGGGGCTGGATTTGTCGACGATCAAGGGAACGCCCACCTTACGGGCACGCCAAGGAGTAGGGGCAAGTTATTCCCGAACCTTGTAAATCCTCTTGGTTAGCGTATTGTGCTTGTGCTTAGTTTAGGGTTTAGTCTCTGCACTTCTCTGTTTTGTTTTTGCTTCCGCTGTTGCTACTAACCCTAACTACAGAAATCCAAAAAGTGCTAGAAGTTTGTGTCTGGCTACATTCACCCCCCCCCCTCTCTAGTCATCCAAGTACCAACAACGACAAAACACAATGCATAAAGACCTCCATGGCTCACAAAAGTATAGCTATACTGCCGTATAGTATCACAAAACCCAACATAAAAGCAACAGCAGAAATGTAAGGTATAAAAAAAAGAGAACATGATATCAACATGTACCACCAATAAAATATAAGAAAATCTCGAAATCATCTCGATGAGTACGCGAACTGGGACAGGCTGTCGGGCACGCTCCAGTCAATCATTCTGAAATAAAAACAAGGAGCTAACGGGATGAGTTATAGAACTCAGCGAATATCTCATCATATATACAAGATAGTCTAAGCTAGCAACAGTGTAACCGACTATTCAAATAACGCATGTACAAGCAGTGAGTACAACTGAAAGAGGAAATAGGAAATAGCATACCAATGTAGCAGAGTCACCAAAACCAGACATAAGGGTCTCCTATAAGTGCATGTCAATCATATGCAGCATCCAAGTAAAGCAAGCCCAAGTAAGTGCAAAGTATACGTATACACAAGGTGCAATGACCTGATCATCCCTGCCGTCGGTCAGACATCGTCACCTATGTACGGGAGGAAGCTGAACGGAGGACAC
The DNA here is from genome assembly GCA_024364735.1 of Boesenbergia rotunda. NCBI lineage: Eukaryota > Viridiplantae > Streptophyta > Magnoliopsida > Zingiberales > Zingiberaceae > Boesenbergia > Boesenbergia rotunda. The sequence continues at coordinate 31,092 of JAGFNQ010000728.1, read as the reverse complement.
CCTCCGACGTAGGGCTGTGACTGCCGTCCATACTCTGCCATGACTACTCCTGAGCAATCTAGTAGACAAAATGCTGCCGGTGTAACACCCCTACTTCATGCCCTATCCAGGGGACATCTCTGTCTACACGAGGCCATCTCTGGAGGACATCTCTGTCTGAGTGTTACCCCTACCCCATGTATATTAATGGGGGAGAGACCTCTCCCTCTCGTCTCTTAGTATATAGACTTACTCAAGGAGGGACCTCTGTCTGCTATCACGCTTCGATTCACTAACCCATGAGTGCACGAGCGAAGCAGCACAGAGCACCCTACCTATACTCCGTCAACCACTAACCCATGAGTGGTCGTCTGGGTAGGTCAGTATGACTGTCGACCTAACTCATCCATAAAGGGGCCCCTGATCGACAGTGATGCACATTGCACGATGATGCATGACACTGGTCAAACATCATCCACTATCTAGTCCACCTATATCAACATGATATGCAAGGATCGTAGATAATGCACCATAACCTAAGTCCTAAAGGTATAGGTATCACATGCCAGGTCTAGCATAAACAATATCAGCAAGACAAATAGAAGAGTTATATCACAATTTATTACACTATTGCTAAACAAAGCATATCAAGCATATATCAATGACTAATCTAAAAGAAGAGTCAGAGATACCCGCCTCCAATATAGAAATCTGTAAGCGTCGAGAACCCCCCATCCGAAATAAGGTAACGACACCAATCAACGTCCTGCTTATAAAATTAACAACCATTTAGCTACATCACACATGATATGTAGCTAATTAAAATTAAATACAAACTAATCAATTAGCCTAGCGTTTGTATGCTAATACCAAACCGAATTAATCACAGATCGCCCAACAACAACATCTAAAAGGAATTCACAGCAACATAGCTAATCAAACCCTTGTTTGCTTCCACTATCCTCCACACATGGCAGATCAAGCAGCATTTCACCAACAACATGATATATTTCAGAGCAAGTTCCAGAGAACCAAACAAACTACACAAGGCACTAATCTATTCTCTAATCTGTTTTCCCAAACTTACCCTGATCAAATGAATCATACTTCACAAGAATTCCACCTAAGAATCTGATCCTTCGAGAACACAGAGATGGAAACAAACCGAATCATCCAATCACTCAAGATCAGCAAACCAAATGAAACACTTCGAAAGAATTAGAAACGAATACAAACCCTAGATCCAACTTACCAATCGAATCAACAGATCCCGAAACCAATACAACAACGAAACCCTAGTTCATGATCAATAACAGATTCTAATATCTGTTTGATCCTTAGCAGATTTCCAAATAGAAAAATCGAAAGGAAACATCAAATATGCTAATAAATCAACCTCACCTCTGCGTGTTTGCTGATAGGAAATCTCAGCTCCAATCCCCAATCAAATTCCCAAGATCCGACTCTCCCTTTTGAGATCGTGCAAGGAGAAAAGAAGATCAAAGGCTGGAAACCAAACCGCTCTGTCAAAGAAGAAGAAAACTCTGCCATGCCAACATCGCGAATCAAACCTAGCACCTCAACACCTCAACTGAGGCCCGGGAAGGAAGTTCTTACCTAGATCCGACGCTTATGGCTATGAGCGGAAAGGGAAGAAAACTCAACGCGATGGCAGGGAGACAACTCAGGAACTGAGATTGGGGTTGGCCTGTGCTCGCCGTCTGGAAGGCAAAGAGGGCGTCAGATCGGCGGAGAATGAAGGAGGAGAAGATGAAGAGGAAGGAGAAGCAAACCTCGATCCGCCGTAAGAGGAAGGAGAAGAATCGGCGATTCCCAGCCCTAGGGCTTGCGAAGAACAGAAGAAAGGAGTCGACTGTTTTGGCAAAGAAATCGGGAATATTTAAGGGATTTGGCCGGAAATTTAGGAAGGGAATTAAAGCCAGAAAACTAGGGAAGAGAAGTAAATGTAAGGGATTCAGCCATTTTGCGAATAGGCCCCTCTTCTTCTAAATTTCTCCCAGAACCCCTCAAATTTAGGAGTTTGACCTTTCCACCCCTAAATCTTTTCGTATTTTAACATTCTCCCCCTAATAAGAATTTGGTCCCCAAATTCCGTTATTACTAATGGTAAATGCTAACCACTGTATATATGAAATACGAATACTGAAATGAATAACAGTTCGTACCTCAGTCAAACAAATGGGGATATCGAGCTCGGATAGTGCCCTCGAGCTCCCAAGTAGCCTCTGTATCCGTGTGATGCTGCCATCTGACCCTAACCAGCCGGATTATCTTGTTCCGTAGCTGACGCTCCCAGAATTCCAAAATCCATACAGGTACCTCCTCATAAGTAGCATCAGGCTGGAGCGGAACCAGCACCTCGGATAAAATGTGCGTGGAGTCTGGCACATATCCTCTAAGCATAGATACATGGAACACGTCGTGGATGTCGGTCAAGGACGATGGAAGTGCTAGGCGATAAGCTACAGCTCCAATCCTCTCCAGAATCTGGAACGGACCAATATACCGTAGAGCTAGCTTACCTCTAAGGCCAAAACGTTTCACCCCCTTCGTGGGTGAAACTCGCAGAAAAACATGATCCCCCACAGCAAACTCTAAGGGTCTGCGTCTCCGGTCAGCATAACTCTTCTGGCGATCCTGTGCTACCGATAATCTCTGTCTGATAATCCGTACTAACTCTGTCTCGTGCTGAACTCTCTGGGGTCCCAGCAGCTGAGTCTCTCTGACCTCATCCCAAAGGGTGGGTGTCCTGCACGCCCTATCATACAACGCCTCAAACGGTGCCATCTGTATCGCCGAATGAAAGTTGTTGTTGTAGGCGAACTCCCCCAAGTACAAATGGTCCTCCCAACTACCCCCAAAGTCCATCACACACGAGCGCAATAAGTCCTCCAAAGTCTAGATAATACACTCTGACTGACCGTCAGTCTGGGGATGAAAAACTGTGCTGAGACGGAGCTCTGTACCCATAGCCCTCTGCAAACTCTACCAGAACCAAGATGTAAAACGCGGATCCCTATCCGAGATAATACTCAAAGGAACTCCGTCCAATCTGACTATCTTCCGGAAATATATCTCTGCCAATCTACCGAGAGAATCCGTCCTCCGAAAAGCTAAAAAGTGAGCAAATTTGGTTAGTCAGTCCACGACTACCCAAATCGCATCATGACCTCTCCTAGTCCTCGGCAAACCCATAACGAAATTCATGGTGATATGTTCCCACTTCCAGTCGGGAATGGGAATCCTCTGGAGGAGTCCAGTGGGTCTCTGGTGCTCTTCCTTAACCTGCTGATAGACGAGACATCTAGCAACAAAGTCCGTGATGTCCCTCTTCATGTCGTTCCACCAATAGGAACGTCTCAAATCATGATACATCCGAGTGCTACCCGGATGAATCGCAAAACGTGATCGGTGAGCCTCCTGCAGCAACTCCTCTGAGACAGGGTGCGCCTCTGGTATACACAGCCTCCCTCGGAAGTACAGAATACCCTCCTCATCACGTGAAAAATCCGACTGCTCTCCTGAAATCGCCTGACTACCCAGAAACTAAATGTGCTGGTCACTGGCCTGAGCCTCTCTGATCCTCGACTGGATCTCTGACTGAGCCATCAAAGTCACTAGCAATCCTCTCTCTGTCCAAGACTGCTCCTCTAACCCCAGCTCAGAAAAACTCTGAATCAAATCTATGACCATCACTCTGTGGCATGCCAAAACAGCTCTAGACTTCCGACTGAGGGCGTCGACGACTACATTAGCTTTCCCTGGATGGTAGCTAATGGTGCAGTCGTAATCCTTCAGAAACTCCATCCACCTCCTCTGTCGGAGATTCAGCTCTCGCTGAGTGAAGAAATACTGAAGGCTCTTGTGATCTGTGAAGATCTCGAAGGTGACCCCATAAAGATGATGCCTCCAGATCTTCAGCGCAAAAATGATAGCAGCCAACTCTAAATCATGAACTGGGTAGTTCCTCTGATGCTCCTTCAGCTGCCGAGAAGCATAAGCAACCACTCGTCCATGCTGCATGAGTACCGCGCCCAGTCCCAGGAGAGATGCATCAGTATACAGAGTGAAACCATCCTCTCCAGAAGGCAGTACTAGAACTGGTGCAGATACAAGCCTCCGCTTCAGCTCCTGAAAGCTGGTCTTGCAAGCCTCAGTCCATACAAACTTCACGCCCTTCCTGGTCAAGCGTGTAAGTGGTGATGCGATGCTGGAGAAACCCTCAACAAAGCGTCGGTAATAGCCTGCTAACCCAAGGAAACTGCGCATGTCATGGACTTACTTGGGCTTCTCCCAACTGGTGGCAGCCTCGATCTTCTGGGGGGTCCACTGAAATGTCTCCACTGGATACTATGTGTCCAAGAAAACCCACAGAAGATAGCCAGAATGCACACTTGCTGTACTTCGCATAGAGCTTCTCCTTTCGGAGAATCCCCAAAATGATGCGAAGATGCGAGCATGCTCCTCCTCGGACCGAGAATATATCAGAATATCATCGATAAATACGATAACGAGCTGGTCCAAGTACGGGAGGAATACCCTGTTCATGAGATCCATGAACACGGCCAGGGCATTGGTGAGCCCAAATGGCATCACCAAGAACTCTTAATGTCCATAACGGGTGTGAAATGTCGTCTTCTGAATGTCTGAATCTTTGACCCTCTGCTGGTGATAACCAGATCGCAAATCTATCTTGGAGTACACAGATGTACCCCTCAGCTGATCAAACAGATCATCAATACGCGGCAGTGGATACTTGTTCCTGACTGTGACTGAGTTAAGCTGCCTATAATCAATGCAAAGTCGCATAGAACCGTCCTTTTTCTTCACAAAAAGGACCGGAGAACCCCACGGGGAAGCACTCGGTCGGATAAATCCGTGATCGAGTAACTCCTAGAGTTGGACCTTCAGCTCGTCCAACTCTCGCGGTGCCATCCGATATGGTGCCTTCGATGCAGCGCAGTCCCCAGTATCAACTCAATGGCAAACTTGACCTCCCTCCGGGGAGGTAAGCCCAGCAACTCGTCTGGAAATACATCCGAAAAATCCCTAACCACTGGAACGTTGGAGATCTGAGGAGTACTACCATCTGAAGTGCTAAGTAATGATACCAGAAATCCCTGACAACCCTGCGTAATAAGTCTCTGCGCCTGAAGTACGAAGATAACTGCTATGCCGTCTTCCCGGATGCCAAGGAATTCCCATGAGGGTTGGTCTGGAGGTCGGAAAGTGACCACCCTCGAATGGCAATCAATGGTGGCATGTGAAGCCATGAGCCAGTCCATGCCCAGAATGATGTCGAACTCTATCGTGTCCAGTACAGATAGGTCCACGGTAAGGGTGACCCTCCCAAAGTCCAAAGGGCACCCTCTGACCTCCTGGGTTACCTCCAGAACATCTCCTGAAGGTAAGGACACTGATAACCATTGGGTCTTAAGGGTCGGCAACCTACAGATCTTGCTCAAGAATGCCCGTGATATAAAGGAATATGAACTACCAGTATCAATGAGCAAATCTGCAGTGAGTGTATAAAGCAAAACTGTACCTTAAAAAAATGGATCCATCCACTCGATGAGCCTCCTCTCGAGTAACAGCATAAACTCGGCCCGACTCTGGCAATGGTGGAGGTGGGGGTAATGCTAGTGCAGTAGGCACCGAAGGTAGCTGAGGTACCGATGCTCCAGAAATCTGAGACTACTGATAGACCGGTAGCTGATACCCGGTATAGATCTGCTGACGAGGCTCTGGAATCGAAGGCTGAACTGAAGGCTGAGATACTACAGATGATGATGCAGCCTCCTGACCCTGACCAAATAAGCAGTAGAGCTCGATCGGTGGAGGGGCAGTCTGCTGCTGTCATGAAGATGTCTGGGCCTTTCGACCTCCCCGCTGGGCCCCCGACTAGCCAGAAGATACTCCTCCAGCTGAGCCTCCTGTACCCACCTCCTGTGTCCTATGAGGGCAGTTGTGTCTCCGATGGCCAGGTTGTTTGCAATGAAAACAAACAGCCTGTCCAATGGTACAACTCGGCCTGCTATGCTTCCTGGAACCACACCAAGTGCACTGATAAGACACCTTGGACCTCTGCCGGTCCGGTCAAGAGAACTAGGAAGATCCTGACGCTGAATCTCCCGCTTTCTGAGGTCGAGAAGCGACCCCAAAAACATCCTATGCTGACTGCTCCTGTCTATCTCGCTTCCGCGAGGACTGGGTCTGAGAAGTCTGTAATGTCTTCTTGTCCTTCTTCCTCTATGATGATAGCCTCTGCTGCATCGCCTCCACATGTAAGGCGCGGTCCAGTGCCTGTCCGTAGGAGGTCAAATCTC
>JAGFNQ010000728.1:0-24171 GCA_024364735.1 Boesenbergia rotunda | reverse complement strand
GGTGACGAACCCGCTGCCGAAGATCCTCCGCTCGCTCGAGAGGAAGAAGAAGCAGAAGGAAGACAAAGAGGGGAAAAATAAGAGTCGGCTCAGCTGCGTGCTAGGGTAAAAGGAGTGAAGAAAAGGAACGGGAGGAAATCACTGCCGCAGGGAAAAGAAAAAGGAAATCAATTAATGGGCTGGTCTTTTTGCAATTTGCCCCTCCGGTTTTGGCCTATTAGACATAGGCCCTTATGTTTAGGAACATTACGTTCTGGTCCCTCTATTTCCAGTATTTTAACATTCTCCCCCACTAATAAGAATTTAGTCCCCAAATTCCGTTATTACTCATAGTAAATGATAACCACTGTATGTATGAAATACGAATACTGCATTGAATAACAGTAGTACCTCAGTCCAACAAATGGGGATATCGAGCTCGGATAGTGTCCTCGAGCTCCCAAGTCGCCTCTGCATCCGTGTGATGCAGCCATCCGACCCTAACCAGCCGAATCATCTTGTTCCGTAGCTGATGCTCCCGGAATCCCAATATCCGTACAGGTACCTCCTCATAAGTAGCGTCAGGCTGGAGCGGACCGGCACCTCGGATAAAATGTGTGTGGCGTCTGGTACATATCGTCTAATCATAGATACATGGAACACATCTTGGATGCCGGTCAAGGACGGTGGCAGTGCTAGGCGATAAGCTACAGCTCCAATCCTCTCCAGAATCAGGAACGGACCAATATACCGTGGAGCCAGCTTACCTCTGAGGCCAAAATGCTTCACCCCCTTCGTGGGTGAAACTCACAGAAAAACATGATCCCCCACAGCAAACTCTAAGGGTCTGCGTCTCCAGTCAGCATAACTCTTCTGGCGATCCTGTGCTGCTGATAATATCTGTCTGATAGTCCGTACTAACTCTGCCTCGTTCTGAAATCTCTGGGGTCCCAGCAGCTGAGTCTCTCCGACCTCATCCCAAAGGGTGGGTGTCCTGCACGCCCTACCGTACAATGCCTCAAACGGTGTCATCTGTATCGCCGAATGAAAGCTGTTGTTGTAGGCGAACCCCACCAAATACAAATGGTCCTCCCAACTGCCCCCAAAGTCCATCACACACGAGCGCAGTAAATCCTCCAAGGTCTGGATAGTACGCTATGACTGACCGTCAGTCTGGGGATGAAAAGCTGTACTGAGACGGAGCTCTGTACCCATAGCCCTCTGCAAACTCTGTCATAACCGAGATGTAAAACGCGGATCCCTATCCGAGATAATACTCAAAGAAACTCCGTGCAATCTGACTATCTCCCGGCAATACAACTCTGCCAATCTATCAAGAGAATCTGTCCTCCGGATAGCTAAGAAGTGGGCAGATTTGGTTAGTCAGTCCACGACTACCCAAATTGCATCATGACCTCACCTAGTCCTCGGCAAACCCACAACGAAGTCCATGGTGATGTGTTCCCACTTCTACTCGGGAATGGGGATCTTCTGGAGGTGTCCAGTAGGTCTCTGGTGCTCTGCCTTAACCTGCTGACAGACGAGACATCTAGCAACAAAGTCTACGACATCCCTCTTCATGTCATTCCACCAATATGAACGTCTCAAATCCCGATACATCCGAGTACTACCCGGATGAATGGCAAAACGTGATCGGTGAGCCTCCTGCAACAACTCATCTATGACATGGTGCGCCTCTGGTACACACAACCTCCCTCGGAAGTACAGAACACTCTCCTCATCACGTGTGAAATCCGACTGCTCCCCTGATATCGCCTGGCTGCCCAGATACTGAATATGTTGGTCATTGGCCTGAGCCTCTTTGATCCTCGTCCGAATCTCTGACTGAGCCATCAAAGTCACTAGCAGTCCTCTCTCTGTCCGAGACTGCTCCTCTAACCCCAACTCAGAGAAACTCTGAATCAAATCAGTGACCATCACTCTGTGACATGCCAAAACAGCTCTGGACTTCCGGCTGAGGGCGTCGACAACTACATTAGCTTTCCCAGGACGGTAGCTAATGGTGCAGTCATAATCCTTCAGAAACTCCATCCACCTCCTCTGTCGCAGATTCAGCTCTCACTGAGTGAATAGATACTGAAGGCTCCTGTGATCTGTGAAGATCTCGATGGTAACCCCATAAAGATGATGCCTCCAGACCTTCAGCGTAAAAATAATGGCAACCAACTCTAAATCTTGAATGGGGTAGTTCCTCTCATGCTCCTTCAGCTGTCGGGAAGCATAAGCAACCACCCGTCCATGCTGCATGAGGACCGTGCCCAGTCCCAAGAGAGATGCATCAGTATACAGAGTGAAACCATCCTCTCTAGAAGGCAGTACTAGAACTGGTGCAGATACAAGCCTCCGCTTCAGCTCCTGAAAGCTGGTCTCACAAGCCTCAGTCCATACAAACTTCACACCCGTCTTGGTCAGGCGTATAAGTGGGGTTGCGATGCTGGAGAAACCCTCGACAAAGCGTCGGTAATAGCCTGCCAAGAAACTGCGCACGTCATGGACTGACATGGGCTGCTCCCAACTGGTGACAGCCTCGATCTTCTAGGGGTCCACTGAAATGCCTTCATTGGATACTATGTGTCTGAGAAAACCCACAGAAGATAGCCAGAATGCACACTTGTCGTACTTCGCATAGAGCTTCTCCTTTCGAAGAACCTCCAAAATGATACGAAGATGGCGAGCGTGCTCCTCCTCGGACCGAGAATAAATCAGAATATCATCGATGAATACTATAAAAAATTGGTCCAAGTACGGGAGGAATACCCTGTTCATGAGATCCATGAACACGGCCGGGGCATTGGTGAGCCCAAATGGCATCACCAAGAACTCATAATGTCCATAACGGGTGCGAAATGTCGTCTTCTGAATGTTTGAATCTCTGACTCTCAGTTGATGATAACCAGATCGCAAGTCTATCTTGGAATACACAGATGTACCCCTCAACTGATCAAACAGATCATCAATACGCGGCAGCGGATACTTGTTCCTGACTGTGATTGAGTTAAGATGCCTATAATCAATGCAGAGTTATATAGAACCGTCCTTTTTCTTCACAAAAATGACTGGAGAACCCCACGGGGATGCACTCGGTCGGATAAAGCTGCGATCGAGTAACTCCTGAAGTTGGACCTTCAGCTCGTCCAACTCTCGCGGTGCCATTCGATATGGTGCTTTCGATGCAGGCGCAGTCCCCGGTATCAACTTAATGGCAAACTCGACCTCCCTCCGGGGAGGTAAGCCCGGCAACTCGTCTGGAAATACATCCGTAAAATCCCTAACCATTGGAACGTCGGAGATCTGAGGAGTACTACCATCTGAAGTGATAAGTAATGATACCAGAAATCCCTGACAACCCTGCGTAATACGTCTCTGCGCCTGAAGTGCGGAGATAATTGCTATGCCGTCATCCTGGATGCCAAGGAATTCCCACCAGGGTTGGTTTGGAGGTCGGAAAGTGACCACCCTCGAATGACAATCAACGGTGGCATGAGAAGTTGTGAGCCAGTCCATGCCTAGAATAATGCCGACCTCTATCATGTCCAACACAGATAGATCCACGGTAAGGGTGACCCTCCCAAAGTCCAAAGGACACCCTCTAACCTCCTGAGTTACCTCCAGAACTTCTCCTGAAGGTAAGGACACTGATAACTGTGGTACACTAAGGGTTGGTAACCTGCAGACCTTGCTCAAGAATGCCTGTGATATAAAAGAATACGAACTACCAGTATCAATGAGTAAATCTGCAGTGTGTGCATAAAGCAAAATGGTACCTCAAAAGACGGATCCATCCACTCGATGAGCCTCCTCTCGAGTAACAACATAAACTCGACCCGACTTTGGCGGTGGTGGAGGTGGGGGTAATGCTAATGCAGGAGGCACAGAAGGTAGCTGAGGTACCGATGCTCCAGAAATTTGAGACTGCTGATAGACAGGTAGTTGATACCCAGTATAGATCTGCTGACGAGGCTCTAAAATCGAAGGCTGAACTGAAGACTAGGGTACCACCGTTGACGCTACAGCCTCCTGACCCTGACCAAATAAACAGTAGAGCTGGATCGGTGGAGGAGCAGTATACTGCGGTCGTGAAGGAGTCTGGGCCTTCGGCCTCCCCGATGGGCCCCCGACTGGCTAGAAGATCCTCCTCTAGCTGAGCCTCCTGTTCCCTCTGAGGGCAGTGGTATCTCTGATGGCCAGGCTGTTTGCAATGGAAACAAACAGCCTGTCCAATGGTACAACTCGACCTGCCGTGCTCCCTTGAACCACACCACGTGCAATAGTAAGATGCATTGGACCTCTGCCGGTCCTGTCGAGAGAACTGGGAAGGTCCTGATGCTGAACCTCCCACTTTTTGAGGTCGATGAGCAACCCCAAAAACATCCTGTGCTGGATGGTCCTACCTATCTCGCTTCCACGAGGACTGGGTCTGAGAATTCTTCAATGTCTTCTTGTCCTTCTTCCTCTCTGATGATAGCCTCTGCTGCATCGCCTCCACATGTAAGGCGCAGTCCAGTGCCTATCCGTAGGAGGTCAGATCCCAGGGGGACATCCGAGACTGGATGTAAGGAGCCAAACCTCTAATACAATGGGTCATCCTCTCGAGATCTCCAGGAAACATATGAGGATAACTCTCGGACAATCGGTGGAACTCTGCATCATAATGTGCCACCGACCTCTCTCCCTAACGAATTCCCAGAAATTCCTGCCATCGAGTCAGCTGCTGTGCAGCTGGGAAGTACTGAGTGGTGAACGCCTATCAAAATCGGTTAAATACCGAATTTTTCGAATTGAAAAGGCGAATTTTGAAAATAGGGACCTAGTTGGAATTTACTAAAGTTGTTGGATTTATTTGCAAAAAGCCAAAGTTAAGTTATAAAACTCCCTAAAATCCCTAACTTCCCTCCGTCGTTTCCCTCTCTGCGTCGTTTGCCCCCTTTGCCCGACGCAGATGCCCGCCGAACCCTAGCCATTCCTCGCCGCCGCGCCTCACGCCGCCGCTCTTCCGGCCAACTTTGACCCCATCCATAGTAGCATCTGCTTCTTCCCTTCCCTCCTCATCGACGCACACGGAGTCGACGCCGCCGAGCCATAATTCCTCCGTCGAGCCCTAATTCTTTCGCCTCCCAACTCGATCCGAGCAAGGGATTGGTTGCCGGCGTGTTAAAGGAGGTAAAGGAGTTGTCTTGACTAATTGGATTTTGATAATTAGTTGGTTTGATCGAAAGAGATGGGTTGGTTTTGGAGTTTTCTTTTGTTTTGTTCCAATTTGTGCCGTGAACCTTGGTGAGAGATTGGAACTTATTTTGATTCATTTTTGATGGAGAGGGGGTTGGATCTCGTAGAGATGAACCTTGATTTGAGTTGGCAGTAGGATTGTAATGTGGCTTCTTTGAGATGTGTCGTGAACTATTGAAGAACACCTTCATGGATTTGTTTAGGAGCATGTTCTGATCTAATGTTCTTGTGGATTTTTTTCTTGTTGGTAGGTTTTTGAAATCTGTCATAAACTGTTTTAGTGGGGGATTTTGAATTAGGTTAACTGTTAAATGTTTTGGTTTGTACTCTCATAGTTTAATCTGATTTAGAATGGTGGAGTCGTTATTGGGAAGCAACCTTATATCTCTAATACATGAATATGAGGGTTTGATATGGTTGGATTAAGAGTTGTTCAATACTTATGAATTTCATCATGAGCTACCCTTATAACATAATGGTTTAAGTTTTACTAGGGTTGATTCTTGTTATGATTAGTGAATAGTTTAGTTTTATTTTATTAATTTAATGAATAGCTAAATTTATGTCCTTGATACAGGACCCTGACTTTGGACTCGATCGGTTGATCGTGAAGAGGTTATTTCTGTCAGGTTCTACAATTAAAAAGGCAAGTACTTCTCCTTTGTATTTGAGTAGTTTCCTTTACCTTAAAGCATGACTATCTTATGTCTAGTAGGTTGCTTGACCTTGTTCTTTGTCGTTTGTTATTTTAACATCGTCGTTGATACTTACTCTTCGTTGATCTTCGAGTATTCCAAATTCGTTTCAGTACAGTCCTCTGTTGGTTTTCTGTTCTGTAAAGTACCGTTTGTATGCGAGTACTTAGAAGTCCATTAAACACAGATAGGTTTATTTGGCATTAGAAATATCCTACCTAGTAGTGTAGGTGCATAATCATTGGTTTTCGATTTCTAGATGGTTGTATTGATGCATCGTATACTCATTGAATTTTATTGCATCGTTGTTTCTTCGGTTGTTCGTGCATCGTATAGAATGCATCATACTTGTACGTTGCATACTAACGACTGTTGGACTTACATTTGGTTAAGCCGTCGTTAGTCATATTTGTTGCTTGATTCACTCAACCACTTGTTGTCGTGGTAGTTGTTAGAGTGCGAGCATATGTCCTGTTGTGCCAAACAGTGACACCCTCACCGTTGTTTTTAGAGGGATGAGCTGTTGGTGGCTCACCCTCACCGTTATTTTTCGAGGGATATTGTAGCTGTTGATAGCTCCCCCGATGTACCGGGGCCTGGAGTGTAGGCTCCCCAGCATTCTGTCCACTCAACCACACCTTTGTGGTATTTATTGTTGGAGTGCATACAGTTGTCACAACCCTACCCACTCGGTCACACAGATGGGATGTGTTGACGGCTTGACTGGCGTCAGGGGTGACACATGTCATTGCATCATGTGCATACGTTTTCCTTTTATGCATTTGCTTGTGTTTGATGCACTTATATGAGCTATGATTGTTGCACATGTTTGACATGTATGTATATCTTGATATTATTGTTGTTGAGTTGTTCTATACCTGTTTAGTCATTATTCGAACTTTATACCATGTCGATTTACATATTCTATGCATGATTAGGTTTCTATATTTCCTTATGGACTGTACCCTATTGGATTCTCTACTTGGTTATCTTGTATTATGCCATACTTATTGTCTACTCATATACCCGCAGAGTCCACCCGGACTCACCACCCCTGCTTTCTTTTTTGTTGTTTCAGATAGCAGGTAGTCGTATTTCTTGGAGCCAGGAGAGGATCCAGTCGCCAACCCCCAAAGTTTAGTTGCTTTTCGTATTTGGTTTAGTAGTCTGTTTTTAGTACTTGAAGTTACATTTTATTCATTATCGGGTTTGTCATTATCAGAGTCTTTTGGTGTTCTCTATGAATTGTAGTTCTTTTATGATTAAGGTGGCTGAGCCACCCGTTATCTTTCCTTTTGATATAAAACTGCGTGGTTGTGATTGTTTCCTATATTTTGTGAAACTAGCTGCCTGTGGCTAAGTTATATGGTGAGATATATGTATAATTGCCCCATATTATCCGCCGTACAGGGGAGATGCTGCCCGATATTCGAGGAAGCATGTGCCTCTGGGGTCGTGACAATTTTTGGTATCAGAGCAAGGTTTTGCGATGTTTTGGTGTCTGTGGGTTTACGGAGTTGTTTTTACGTGAACAATCTGTATGTTACAGATTTGTTGTACGAGGTTTATCTGTATTTTATGGATTTATTTTTCGGAGTCATTTTCTGGTTATAGTCGTAATAGGACTTGGCAGTGACGAGATCTCTCCTGGCAAACAAGAAGTAAGTTGGTTTTAAATTTGGTTAAATTTGTGTCTAAATAATATATGTTGTTTTTGTTAACAGATATGCCTCGTCGTATTGAGTTTTCTCCACCCCGTGCTCGTGGTCGTGGACGACGATCACGGGGGATGCCAGTGGAGGCCGAGGAAGACACAAATCAGGAGGGTGAGAGGCCCACCAGAGTGGAGCCTACTGGTCAGGGATCAGCTCACCAGGACCCTTCGGGTGAGCTGAGATCTCCACCACCGAGAGTACCTTCGCTTGTATATCCGACAGTTGTTCCAGTCATACCATCAGAGGCAGGTCCATCAGTACCACCATTGGCAGTTCCTGGAGTGCCATTAGGGGTACCCCCTGTCCAAGCGATTTGGCTTTTGGATAGAGCTCAGATTCCGTTGCTGGCAGCGTCTGTGAAGGGTCGCTTCACACTGTTCCATGGGGAACCAGATCCCTATGCAGCTCGTCCATGGTTGGAGACATTGGAGGACACCTTCAGCTATATGACCCTCACAGACATAGAGAAGGTGGAGTTGGCCACGTATCATCTTCGAAATCAGGCAGTCACTTGGTGGAGTATGCAGAAGATTCTTTTTGGTGGACGACCGATTTCTTGGGTTTCTTCCCGCGAGGCTTTCAAGGGCAAGTATTATCCTGCTGCGTTTCGTACAGCACGACGGCAGGAGTTTCTTGCTCTTCATCAGGGAGGCCGCTCAGTTATGGAATATGAGGCGGAATTTAATCGCCTGGCAGAGTTTTGTCCTTAGTTGATTGCTACGGAGGCGGAGCGGACGACACAGTTTATGATGGGCTTAGCTGGATATATCCAAATGCAATTGTCTGGATGGATTCCTACTTCATATCGAGAGGCTTTAGATCGGGCTTTACATGCCGAGATGATTCAGCATCAGTTGTATGGTGATAAGAACAAAGGGAAGTAGATAGCTCAGGGTTCAGCAGCGACACAGAGACAGCAGACAGTTGGATAGAAATGCAGTAGCAGGAGTCAGGGTACACAGGAGACTTATGTGCCTCAGTCTCGACCCCAGAAGTTTGGACGGTTTTCAGCAAGATCGTCGCAGGGTTCTCAGCAGACTCGGAGGTTTACTATTGGTGCGACTCATTGTTTTCAGTGTGGTTCTGAGGACCACAGCAGACCAGACTGCCCCCTAAAGCACTCTGTCTGTTATTATTGTAAACTTTCGGGTCATGAGAGTCGAGGCTGTCCATTAAAAGCGCAGCATAAGTCTCTAGCATTTACTCCTCGGGGTGGCCAATCAGGACCGCAGAGGCCATATCGAGGCGGCCGTTATACTCAGACGTCATTCCGACCGCAACAGGCAGGACATCAACAGGCAGTTCCACCACCAGCCCTGATGTATGGTATGCCTGGGCATGAGTACTCCTCATCAGTGGGGTCTCAATATTCTAGGACAGGATCGTATTATCAGCAGCCACGTCCATCATACTAGCCTCCAGTTTATCAGCATCAGCCGTCGGCTGGAGCTTCGGGTTATCAGTCTCAGCAGTCGGTTGGGCCTTCTGGATATCAGCCCCATCAGACTGCTGGACCTTCATCTTCTCAGCTGCAGCCGATTTTAGCGTTGCCACCATCAGCTACAGAGACAGGCCGAGTTTATGCAGTCACCAGAGAGGAGGCACAGAGGGCCGATGGATCGGTCTTTCGTTGTATGATTTCAGTTTACGCATTTCCTACTGAATTACTTGTTGATACTGGTAGTTCTAATTCTTTCATATCACGATTATTTATGAGAAAAATTAGTAGATTGCCTACCCTTAGATCTCAACGTTTATCAGTGTCTCTACCATCCGGTGAGGTATTGGATATCATGCAGGAAGTCAAGGCGTGTCCATTGGACTTCGGCAATTATACCCTCACCAAGGATCTGTTAGTTCTCGAGATGGTAGAGTTTGATATTATTCTGGGCATGGATTCATTGGTAGCTTATCATGCCACTGTTGATTGCAAAACGAGGGTGGTCACGTTTCTCCCGCCGAACCAACCCTCGTGGGAATTCATTGGCACCAGAGATGATGGGATTTCTATTATCTCTGCACTTCAAGCCCAGAAGCTTATATCGCACGGATGTCAGGGTTTTCTATTAGCATTGATCAGCATTGATGGTAGTAGTAGCCCTCAGCTCTCGGATGTTCCAGTGGTCCAAGAGTTTCCAGACGTATTTCTAGAGGAGCTACCTGGTTTGCCTCCCAAAAGGCAAGTTGAATTTGTGATCGAGTTGATTCCGGGGACTGCGCCGACATCGAAGGCTCCGTATCGTATAGCGCCTAAAGAGTTGGATGAGCTAAAAGTTCAGCTTCAAGAGTTGCTTGACAGGGGATTTATTCATCCTAGTGTATCCCCATGGGGTTCACCAGTGTTATTCGTCAAGAAGAAGGATGGTTCTATGAGGTTATGCATCGACTACCGGCAGTTGAATGTCGTGACTATCAAGAACAAGTATCCCCTACCTCGTATTGAGGATTTGTTTGATCAGTAGAAGGATACCACAGTGTATTCTAAAATTGATTTGCGGTCCGGATATCATCAGTTGAGGGTCAGGGATTCAGATATCCAGAAGACAGCTTTCCGCACCCGGTACGGACATTACGAGTTTTTGGTAATGCCATTTGGGCTTACCAATGCTCCTGCAGTATTTATGGATCTGATGAATCGGGTTTTTAAGGAGTATTTGGATCAGTTCGTTATTATTTTCATCGACGACATACTGATTTACTCCCGTTCCGAGAAGGAACATGCGCGCCACCTTCGTATTGTTCTGGAGACGCTCCGTCGGGAGCAGTTGTATACAAAGTTTAGCAAGTGTGCTTTCTGGTTGCCTTCTGTGGGTTTTCTCGGACATGTTGTTTCCAGTAGAGGTATTTCCGTAGATCCCCAGAAGATCGAGGCTGTCACCCTATGAACTGTACTACCATAGACTCCCAAATCTACACTACCTAAGGGTCTTTGGATGCAAAGTCCATATCCTAAACACCAAAGACTATTTAGGGGAATTTCAGTCCAAGTCAACCCCAGGTATCTTCCTATGATACTCAACCACAAGTAGAGCCTATAGAGTTTACAACAAACAAACTAAGAAAATTGAAGAAACAACAAACCTAATATTTGATGAAGAAATCAAATCAAAATCTGATAATCCAGACCTAACATCATCAAATTCTGATCAAGAAAATAATGAACAAACTATTAAACATTTAATTGAACCCTTAAACGAACTAACTATTGAACCAATTAATGAGTCAACTGAACCAATTATCGAACCAAGAAAACCAGACTTAGTCACCCAACCGATCAAATTGTGGGTGATCCAACTCTAGGAGTCAGGACTAGATCCTCCTATAGAAACCTTAGTCAAATAGCTATGATATCAAATATTGAACCCAAAACTATAGAGGAAGTCCTACCTGATCCTGATTGGATCATAGCTATGCAAGAAGAGTTAGCTCAATTTGAGAGAAACCAAGTCTGGGAATTAGTACCTAAACCTGAGGGCAAATCCGTCATTGACACAAAGTGGCTCTTTAGGAATAAGCTAAATGATCAAGGAGAAATAGTTAGAAATAAAACCCGCTTAGTACCGAAGGGATTCAGCCAAGTAGAGGGATTAGATTACGATGAAACATATGCCCCAGTAGCTAGACTTGAGTTCATTAGAATGTTGTTAGCCTTTGCATCCCATAAAAGGTTTAAGCTATATCAAATGGATGTAAAGTCAACTTTCCTAAATGGATTCATTAAAGAAGAAGTTTATGTAGGACAACCCCTGGGTTTGAGGACTTAGACAAACCTGACCACGTTTACAAACTAACTAAAGCACTATATGGCCTAAAACAAGCACCTAGAGCCTGGTATGAACGTTTATCAACTTACTTAATCTCTAAAGAATTTAAACAAGGACAAATTGACTCAACCCTATTTATTAAAATCCAAGGAAAAGATATATTTATTGCCTAAATTTACGTAGATGACATAATCTTTGGGCCCACCAACTCGAACTTTCTAAAAGAATTTGTTAAAATAATGGAAAACGAATTTGAAATGAGCCTAGTTGGTGAACTTAACTTTTTCCTAGGCTTACAAATTAAACAAACTAGGGATGGAAACTATGTTCATCAATCCAAATATGCTAAAGAGTTAATAAAGAAATTCAAAATGGATAACTCTAAAAGCATAAGTACCCCCATGACCACTAATGCAAAAATAGATAGTGACCTGATGGTAAACCAGTGGACCTTAAACTCTATAGAAGTATGATAGGTAGTCTACTGTACCTTACAGCAAGCAGACCTGACATTCTTTTTGCTGTAGGGATGTGTGCTAGATACCAAACCTGTGTTAAGGAAACACACTTAGCAGCCCTAAAAAAATACTAAGATATGTAAAGGGCACCCTAAAGGTAGGGATTTGGTATCCTAGAACCTCAACCTTCAATTTGTCAGGATGCTCGGATTCTAACTATGCTGGTTGTAAATTAGATAGAAAGAGCACAAGTGGAAGCTGTCAATTGTTAGGAAATAGTCTAGTAAGTTGGTGCAGCAGAAAACAACACTGTGCAGCTTTGTCCACAACTGAAGCTGAGTATGTAGCCTTAGGAGAGTGTGTAGCACAACTTTTATGGATGATGCACACTCTTAAGGACTTCCGGCTTAACTACACCCAAACACAAGTATTTATTGACAATATAAGTTTAATTAATCTAACTAAAAATCCAATCCAACATTCCAGAACCAAACACATAGAAGTCAAACATCACTTTGTAAGAGACCATGTAGCCAGGGGTGAAATAGTACTTAAGCATATAGACTCTAAATCCAACCTAGCTGATATACTCACAAAACCCTTACCTGAGTTTGAGTTCAGCTCACTAAGAGGGCAGTTAGGATTGTGCTCTGTAGAATAGGTTAACTCTACTTTTTAATTTCTTACTACTTTACTTGATTTAAAAATCAGTTTCTAAAAGAACTTGAAAAACTGTTTTATTTAATTTCAAAATCAGTTTTTTTAAAAAAAAATTCTTAGTTTTATTTCAAAACTACCCCCTCTCAAAACTAGGGCTTTTTCGCAAACGGACTTAGCCTAGGCCCTAACCCTAGAACTGCATGCACCTATAGAGTTAGAAACCAGCATCTCACAAGCACCTTAGGGTACTTTTTGAGTGATAACCTAGAAAGGGTTGAGATGCTTAGTTCTTTGCCTTAATTCAAGATGCTTTAAGTCAGTGCATCTGCAGTAATTGGGGCACTAAATAAAACTTACACAACAATCAAGTTAAGTGTCAAGTTTAGAAAATCTAACTTGAATAAAAACACTTAACTTGACTAACCCCAGCAAAAACTACTGTTTATAACAGTTAGTAAGTAGCTAATTGGGTTAAACAGGTCCCTACAAGAGAAAATTAACTGATTTGGTTTAAGTCTTATCATGAATTGGTTCAGTATAGCAAAATCATGCAAATATTTTCCATTATGAAAGTTATTTCCGTTATGCAATTTAATTTCTGCTCTATTTGTCTTTTTGATATATGGCAAAGGGGGAGAGATAAGAAAGAAGAGAATTTAAAATATTGATTAAAATTTTTTTTGTAGAATATTTTTCTCTCGAAATTTCAAAATCTATCCTTTATTCAAAAAGTACTTAACTAAGCTTTTCTAAAGTACTAAGTTTTTCAAAGTACTAAAGCACTAAGTTTTTCTTACTTAAGCTTTTCAAAGTACTTAAGATTTTCAAAACTTTCCTAGTACTTAAGCTTGTCAAAAATTTTCCTAGTACTTAAGCTTGTTAAAAAATTTTCTTACTTAAGCTTGTCAAAACTTTTTAAAGTACTTAAACTTTTCAAAAGTACTTAAGTTTTTCAGAAAAACTTTAGCTTTTTGGAAGTACTTAGGTTTGTGTTAACTTCACAAAGTACTTTAAAGCTTAGAGTTTTTCAAAACTTTTTTTGAAGTACCATAAACTTAAAACGTTCAATTTGTTGGTACTCAAACTAAAATTTGAAAATCCTTCTTAAACTTAAGTTTTCAAAGTTGTCTAAATAAACTTAAGCTTTCAAAATTTACTAAGTATTTGAACTCAAAAATTCTCTACAAGTATAATTTTTTTTTCTAAGTAAAAATCCAAACTTTATGAAAACCCCACGAAAAATCTAGGGGGAGATTCCTTCCAGGGGGAGGGAACAAAAGGTAATTTTTGTATGCCTTGATTAAACTTAACTTTTTGAACCAAGGTTGCCATAAATCAAAAAGGGGGAGATTGTTGGTGCAGAAAGCACCCAAGTCGAACCTGAGTTTTGATAATGGCAACAGGGCTCAAAAGTTAAGTCTTATTTGCTATCTAACATGTCACTCTAGTATACAGGGTAAAAAGCCCTAGCGAAGGAATGCTAGGCACTGGCGAAGGAATGCCAGGGTAAAAAGTCCTAGCGAAGGACTGCTAGGCACTGGCGAAGGAATGTCAGGGTACTGAAGCCCTAGCAAAGGACTGCTAGGCGTCAGGCGAAGGACAGCTTGGGACTGAAGCACTAGCGAAGGAATGCTAGGCACCGGGCGAAGGACAGCTCGGTATCCAAGACCTGGCAAAGGACCGACAGGCAAAAGTCCAACCAGAGGAGTGGTTGGCATCAGGTACATTCTCCCGAGAGGAGTAGGTGAGGACGCGTTCCCCGTCGAGGGAACAGTAGGCGTCGGTTCGACCTAGGGCTCCATTTTGGGAGGCCCAAAGTCAGAACCAAGACAGCTGAGGCTGTATAAACTAACTTCTTATTTACTTCATGGTGTTTGGGACTAACCCTGGATGCAGGACCGAAGGAACAAGTGTCTGCAGCTCAGAGAGCCTCAAAGGAGTGAGGCAACAGCTGACCAGGGCGCCCGGAGTGTCCCGGGCGCCCCCAAGGTGAACCCAAAATAGTCGAAGAAAAGAACTGCTTCTGCAGCTACTGGGCGGGGCGCCCCCGTGCTCCTGGGCGCCCCCGCTGCTCCCGGGCGCCCCGGATGGCGCGGGCGTCCCCAGGGCAAGTAGTCAAAGCAGCTCCAGTGAAGCCAGGAGGATAAGAGTCTGACCCGGTCAATGCGGGCGCCCCCAGCGTCCCGGGCGCCCCGGTCAAAGCTTGATCCCGAGTTTTAAGAGATCAGAGCTGACCGAGAAGGATCTGGATCGACTGACACGTGGGGGGGGGGCGCCCCCGACGTCCAGGGCGCCCCCAGGTGCTATAAAAGGGCCCTCGAACCAAGGCTTCAGAACAACGAATTCTTTCAACGCTTCTACGCTCTTCTGCTCCCGCGCTCTGCTCCAGCAACCTCCCGACTCAAGATACAAGCGTCAACAACGTCCTACTGCTCCGGAAAAAGTAATCTACATCGGACGTCGGTAAAAAGAAGAGCTCAATTTCAGTACTGTACTTAAATTGTAATTCCATTTCTGTAACTGTCTTTTACGTGATTATAGTATTGCCCGCAGTAAACGGTCAGCAACCATGGGCCTTGGAGTAGGAGTCAACTTAGGCTCCGAACCAAGTAACTATATCTGTGTTTGCGTGTTTTTGTATTTTAATCTTCCGCTACGCATTCTCTTTTCAAATCCGAACGCTTTTCGATATTCACCCCCCCTCTATCGGTTCTCTCGATCCAACAAGTGGAATCAGAGCGGAGAAGTTCAAATTTGGTGCAACCACCAGTTTGAAATTTTTTTTCGGATTTATTCTTATTTTTTTCGTTCGAATTTTTTTTAATATATTCTTCGTTCGAATTTCCTCTCGTTAATCGAGGTTGGTGCAACACCCCTCGATATTTTATTTTCCTTATCCAACACTACTAATCCAAGACCAAGTCATGGGACAAAGTTCGTTTCTTAGTTTTTTTTCAGATACAATCCCTAATGGCCATGCAAGAAGGATTCAGCACCGCCAGACCTCCACTTTTCAGTGGAGAAGACTTTTCCTACTAGAAAAGTCGAATGGAGGTCCACCTGAATACTCAGGTGGACATGTGGATAATCATCCAGTCCGGACTGGAGATTCCAAAGAACGCTGAAGGAGTACCGCAAACCTACTCAGAGTGGGACAACGCTCTGAAGTGCAAAATTGAAGCCGATGCAAAGGCAACTCAGACCCTTCAATGCGGCTTAACAAAGGAGGAGCTGAACCGGGTGGGCCCCTTCAACAGTGCCAAGGAGCTGTGGGTAAAACTGATCGAGCTGCACGAAGGAACATCAGACACTCGGATTAGTAAGAGAGATCTGCTCTTAAACAAGTTGTATACAATAAAAATGACCGACAACGAAATGGCCGCTCAGCTTCACGCTCGAATCCAGGAACTTATGAACGGTCTACATACTATTGGTCACAAGGTCGAAAACCGTGACCTAATAAGGTATGCCTTAAATGCTTTCCCTAGAAACACCTTGTGGGCATCTATGGTAGATGCATACAAGGTCTCAAGGGATCTTTCAAAAATCAAATTAGATGAATTGTTTTCAGAATTAGAACTGCATGAACAAACTAACTGCAATTTGGCCGAGAAAGGTATTGTCTTTGTTGCAGGAAAAATTGGAAGGTCAACAAAGAAGAAGTCACAACCTGAACCCGAGTCTAACTCAGACTCAGACTCAGAAGAGGAAGAAGGAGATCGACCTAAGCTGGTCCGACTGGCCCGAAGCTACTATAAAGAATTGAAGAACCAAACCAACAGATGGAAAACAAACTGAAGAAAAGACGAACCAGCTGAACCCGCAAATGACAAAAACAAGCCCAACGTGACTTGCTACGAGTGCAAGAAGAAGGGCCACCACAAGACAGAGTGTCCGAACCTGAAGGAGACAAAGAAGACAAGAAGAAAGAAAGCACTCCAAGCAACCTGGGACGAATCTTCCTCAGAAGAAGAAGAAGAAGCACCCCAGTCAAACCTACTAGCCCTGACCGCCTCAGAAGAAGTCGGGACCGAGTCAGAGTCAGAACAGGACGACGGCAGACTAACCTTCTCAGAAGACGGCGAAATCAAGATAAGTGGTTTCAATAGAAGTCAGTTAAATGAACGTATTTCGTATCTTTCTCGAGATTTGGCGAAAGCCAAACTCCGTGTCGAATCCCTCCGACAGGAAGTAAAACTCCTGAAAGAGGGAGCTGAATCTAAATCCTTAACCGAGAAAGTTCAAGAAGGAACTCCTACTCAAGTTGAAAAACTTGAGAAAGAGAACTCCTCCCTGAAAACTCAGGTTAAGGATCTTAGAGCTGCCTTAGAACGATTCACTTCTGGTTCCAAGGGTCTTGACATGATTCTTGGAAAACAGAAGTCCGTTCTAAATCGATCCGGACTTGGCTATAGAACCAAATCCCGACATAGATCTTACTTTGCTGTACTGAATCAATCCAGAAGTAAAGTTCAGGCATGGGTACCTAAACTGTACCTGAACAAACCAACTGGATCAAATCAGTATTGGATCCCCAAGGACAAGATTCACATCTTTACTAATCATTACCGTGGCTTTAGTCCAGGGGGAGCCAAATTAAAAACTATATTTATTGTTAAATAGAATTTAATTCTTGCAATTTGCTTGATTGATTGTTTATTTAAATTTCTGCAATTTACCATGCTTAGACTTAGGAATGGTTAGTATAAGGACTGAACAAATTTAACTGAAACTTGACAACATAGTATTGGGTGGAGGTGAGATGATAGTACGTTAGGGAAACCAATTCTAATAAGATCAAGTACACTTGGTCTCTTTAGACTGGTGAAACTAGCCGAAGCTACCGATCCAAAACCCAAATTAGTTAGACCAGAACTTTTCAAAGATTAATTTTGAAAATGAAATTTCATTAAACGGCTTTGTCAAGGAAAGGGTTGATGATCCAATAAGGTTACGGCCAAAGAAGGCCTAGTGCCTCGCCAAGACCTGGAAGCCCATTTCTGAATTTCAAATTCAAATTACTTTTTGTCAAGTTCAAATCTAACACAAATTTTCAGTTAAGTATAGATTCAAACATTTCCTTTCAAAATAAATTTAACTGTTTTCAAAAATTAATTTAAGGTTTTCTAAATAAAAATTAATTTTACAAAATAATTTTACTTATCAAAACCTGTCTCACAAAACCTATAAGGCTAACGTGGTTGAAAACCCTAGATTTGGGTGAGACGGACTAGGCAGTGAAACTCAATTTAAGCTATTCCTGACTCTAATTGGATCCAAATCAATAAAACTCTTTATGTGCAGGAACATAAAGATTTGGACCAATGGATGTTGGATAGTGGTTGCTCCAGACACATGACTGGAGATAAATTGAAGTTCACCAAACTCAAGTTCAAGAACCTAGGCTCAGTGGTATTTGGCAACAATGCTACACTCAAGGTAATTGGGTCAGGTAATATTGAACTCAAATCTAACTTTGTTATTAAGAAAGTTCTTTTGGTTGAAAACTTCAATTTTAACTTGCTTAGCATAAGTCAGTTATGTGATTCTGGTTATATAGTCACCTTCAACAATTCTAACTGCCTGATTAGAAATGTACAAGACTCAGAAATCATGCATAAGGGCACTAGAAAAAATAATGTATACACCATAAACCTTCCCCTAGTACCCAAATGTATGTTAACTCAGTTAGAACAATCAAATCTCTGGCATAGGAGATTAGGTCACACTAATCTGAGAACTATCTCAAAAGTCACCCAACTTGGCTTAATCAAAGGTATCCCCAAAATTAAAAACAATGAAAACCTAATATGTGAATCATGTAATCAAGGTAAACAAACCAAATCTAATCACAAACTAATCCAATCTGACCTAACTCAAACCACACTTGAGCTCCTGCACCTTGACCTATTTGATTCACATGGAGCCAAGTCACTAAGCGGGAATCGATACTGCTTAGTAATAGTTGATGATTACTCTAGGTTCACCTGGGTTAGGTTTCTAAAAACCAAAGATGAAACCCTAAACCTATTTAATGAATTTTGTAAATTAATTGAAAATCAAAACGATACTAAAATTAAAAGACTTAGGAGTGATCACGGGGGAGAATTTGAAAATCAACGGTTCGAGGAATTCTGTAAGGTAAATGGGTATTTACATGAATTTTCATGCCCTAGAACCCCCCAACAAAATGGGATAGTCGAAAGAAGGAATAGAACATTACAGGAAGCCGCTAGGGCTATGCTCAACGAATTTAACTTAGCAAACCAATATTGGGCAGAAGCGATTAGTACGGCTTGTTACATCCAAAATAGGGTTCTGATTAACAAGCGACACAACAAAACACCCTATGAACTGTACTACCATAGACTCCCAAATCTACACTACCTAAGAGTCTTTGGATGCAAAGTCCATATCCTAAACACCAAAGACTATTTAGGGAAATTTCAGTCCAAGTCAACCCCAGGTATCTTCCTAGGATACTCAACCACAAGTAGAGCCTATAGAGTTTACAACAAACAAACTAAGAAAATTGAAGAAACAACAAACCTAATATTTGATGAAGAAATCAACTCAAAATCTGATAATCCAGACCTAACCTCATCAAATTCTGATCAAGAAAATAATGAACAAACTATTAAACATTTAATTGAACCCTTAAACGAACTAACTATTGAACCAATTAATGAGTCAACTGAACCAATTATCGAACCAAGAAACCCAGACTTAGTCACTCAACCGATCAAATTGTGGGTGATCCAACTCTAGGAGTCAGGACTAGATCCTCCTATAGAAACCTTAGTCAAATAGCTATGATATCAAATATTGAACCCAAAACTATAGAGGAAGCCCTACCTGATCCTGATTGGATCATAGCTATGCAAGAAGAGTTAGCTCAATTTGAGAGAAACCAAGTCTGGGAATTAGTACCTAAACCTGAGGGCAAATCCGTCATTGACACAAAGTGGGTCTTTAGGAATAAGCTAAATGATCAAGGAGAAATAGTTAGAAATAAAGCCCGCATAGTAGCGAAGGGATTCAGCCAAGTAGAGAGATTAGATTACGATGAAACATATGCCCCAGTAGCTAGACTTGAGTCAATTAGAATGTTGTTAGCCTTTGCATCCCATAAAGGATTTAAGCTATATCAAATGGATGTAAAGTCAGCTTTCCTAAATAGATTCATTAAAGAAGAAGTTTATGTAGGACAACCCCCTGGGTTTGAGGACTTAGACAAACCTGACCACGTTTACAAAATAACTAAAGCACTATATGGACTAAAACAAGCACCTAGGGCCTGGTATGAACGTTTATCAACTTACTTAATCTCTAAAGAATTTAAACAAGGACAAATTGACTCAACCCTATTTATTAAAATCCTAGGAAAAGATATATTTATTGCCCAAATTTCGTAGATGACATAATCTTTGGGTCCACCAACTCGAACTTTCTAAAAGAATTTGTTAAAATAATGAAAAATGAATTTGAAATGAGCCTAGTTGGTGAACTTAACTTTTTCCTAGGCTTACAAATTAAACAAACTAGGGATGGAAACTATGTCCATCAATCCAAATATGCTAAAGGGTTAATAAAGAAATTCAAAATGGATAACTCTAAAAGCATAAGTACCCCCATGGCCACTAATGCAAAAATAGATAGTGACCCTGATGGTAAACCAGTGGACCTTAAACTCTATAAAAGTATGATAGGTAGTCTACTGTACCTTACAGCAAGCAGACCTGACATTCTTTTTGCTGTAGGGATGTGTGCTAGATACCAAACTTGTGCTAAAGAAACACACTTAACAGCCCTAAAAAGAATACTAAGATATGTAAAGGGCACCCTAAGGGTAGGGATTTGGTATCCTAGAACCTCAACCTTCAATTAATTAGGATACTCGGATTCTGACTATGCTGGTTGTAAATTAGATAGAAAGAGCACAAGTGGAAGCTGCCAACTGTTAGGAAATAGTCTAGTAAGTTGGTGCAGCAGAAAACAACACTGTGTAGCTTTGTCCACAACTGAAGCTGAGTATGTAGCCTTAGGAGAGTGTGTAGCACAACTTTTATGGATGATGCACACTCTTAAGGACTTCCAGCTTAACTAGACCCAAACACAAGTATTTATTGACAATATAAGTTCAATTAATCTAACTAAAAATCCAATCCAACATTCCAGAACCAAACACATAGAAGTCAAACATCACTTTGTAAGAGACCATGTAGCCAGGGGTGAAATAGTACTTAAGCATATAGACTCTAAATCCAACCTAGATGATATACTCACAAAACCCTTACCTGAGTCTGAGTTCAGCTCACTAAGAAGGCAGTTAGGATTGTGCTCTGTAGAATAGGTTAACTCTACTTTTTAATTTCTTACTGCTTTACTTGATTTAAAAATTAGTTTCTAAAAGAACTTGAAAAACTGTTTTATTTAATTTCAAAATCAGTTTTTTTAAAAAAAAATTCTTAGTTTTATTTCAAAACTACCCCCTCTCAAAACTATGGCTTTTTCGCAAATGGACTTAGCCTAGGCCCTAATCCTAGAACTGCATGCACCTATAGAGTTAGAAGCCAGCATCTCACAAGCACCTTAGGGTACTTTTTGAGTGATAACTTAGAAAGGGTTGAGATGCTTAGTGTAGGACCGGTGCCGTCGATAGAGGGGGTGTGAATATCGATCGTAAAAATCTTCGTGAGAACTTCGTTCGTAAAACTATCGTTCTGGACTTAGAATATTAGTAGCGCAGTGGAAAATAATTTAGAACGAAAAACCAAAGCAAGACAGTGACACAGCGGATTTTTACTTGGTTACCGACCCCCCAGGGTCAGTACATCCAAGGCCTATGCACAGGAACGCCCGTCCACTATTGGTCTCCTTCCCGAACTTTCCGGAGGCGGAGAAACCCGACTTACAGTGCAAGTTTACAATCAAAAGATATGGAAAACTAATTGCAGTGTAATTAAAGCAAACCGAATAGAACAAGTTTGAAGCTTGGCCGATCTGGACCTCCGAAGTGCCGCGCACTTCCTCCTGGAGCCTCCCGGTCGTAGAGCCTCGTTTCTAGTGCGTTGCCGTCGGTCAAAATGCTTGGAATGGTTCTTGGAAGTCGTGTATGAAGTAGAGGGGTCGAAGCCCCTTATATAGGCCTCCTGGGGGCGCCCTGGACGCTGGGGGCGCCCCGGAAGACTCGGTCAAACCTTATCCTTGCGCCTACCTAGCCGCAGGTGATAAGATCTTTGACCAGGGCACCCCGGACCTCCCGGGTGCCCTCCTGAGCGCTTATCTGCATTTCGAACATGAAACAGCACAAGCAGGTTCAAACCCGGGCGCCCCGGACGCCTCGGTTAGGGCCTTCAGCAGCTTACAACCTCTTTCACTCTTGGTACCTGCAAGATACATAACCACATAGCACATATACATATAATATTAGTCTTAAGGACTTGGTTCGGACTTCGAATCTCCACGAAACCCTAGGTCGAACCAGCACAAGTTCCCATCCCCGAGAACTCGCCCTTCACCTACTCCTTTCAGGAGACGGTTGCCACTCAGCCCTTCGGGTGGACTTTTACTTAGCATCCGATTACTCCGGATCTCGAGACGCTCGAACCTTGACCCGTCTCTACTCCTGTCCTTAGTCATCGCTCAGCTAAGTTGCTCAGTCCCTTGGACCAAGACTTCATTACCTAGCAGTCCTTCGCCAGGTGCCTAGCAGTCGTTCGCCAGGTCTTCATTCCCTAGCAACCCTTCGCTAGGTGCCTAGCAGCCCTTCGCTAGGTCTTAAGGTTCCGTTACCTAGCAGCCTTTCGCTAGGTGCCTAACAGCCCTTCGCTAGGTCTTCTATGCCTAGCATCCCTTCGCTAGGTGCCTAGTATCCCTTCGCTAGGTCTTCTATGCCTAGTAGTCCTTCACTAGGTGCCTAGCAGCCCTTCGCTAGGTCTTAGGGTTACGATACCTAGCAGCCCTTCGCTAGGTGCCTAACAGCCCTTCGTTAGGTCTTAGGGTTTCAATACCTAGCAGTCCTTCGCTAGGTGCCTAACAGCCCTTCGCTAGGTCTTTAGGGTTCCGATGCCTAGATTAACTAGGACTTTTCTTCAGCTTTGGTTACTTCACTTTTGCTCCCCTTTGTCTATTCATTGTATCATTGACTTAAGTGTATTGTCAAACATTAAAACACTTAAAGGAGAACATCATTGATGCAACTTGCACCAAACAATCTCCCCTTTTTGATGTTTGACCAATAACTTAAGTTAGATTGGTTTAAGGGGCTAACTTACCATCTTTGGATCAAACTAAAGCGTGACCTGACCTTAGTTTTGAAAAAAACATTTTGATCAAATGGTCCTTTGGTAAGAGTCCAAAAAAAAATTTCTAACTTAAGCCACACCTCTCCCCCTTTGTCATACATCAAAATAAACAGAAATACTTGCACCAACAATGAGAGTATTTTTGAAAATACTTAGTATAAGATTTTGAAAGCATAGAATAAAACTAATTCTTAGTATACTTTGCCGGATTTTTGAAAGCACAAATATTTTGAAAGATGATTTTTGAAGCATGCAAGTACTTTTGAGAGTATAGATGGAGCAGTTTTGAAAAATACATATTTTTGAAGAAGGATCAGAAAAGTAATCAGTAATTTTTAAAAAATATAAGTACCTCTGAAAAATGTATTGAGTTTTTGAAAAAAATTAGTACTTTTTAAAAGATACATTGAATATATTTTTTCAAAATTAAGTACTTTTGAAGGAATATTTGGTTTTGAAAGACATAAGTACTTTTGAAAACATAATATTTGACTTCACTTGGTTAATTTTCCAGTCTGACACTATCCTGGGAACCCTTGTTGACTACAAGGACATTTTCTTAAGTGTCCTGGAAATTTTCCAACCCAAGTAAATATTATTAAAAAATTCATAAGTCACAGAATAATAGGATGTAAGTTAATTTTGAAAAATGTAAAGATTTAAAGTGATAATACTTGATTTGGTTTATCTTCCAGTCTGACACAATCATAGGAAACCTTGTTGACTACAAGGACATTTTCCTAAGTGTCTTGGAAGATTTATCAAACTCAAGATATTATTTCAAATTGATCAAAATCAGATAATAGTAATTTTTTTTATTGATAGTATTTTAAAATAATACTTATGTTTTCAACAGGATTTGAAAGATACCGCGCATGAAAACATTCGAAATATTCAATAATTCTTTTAAGTTGACCTCCCCTAAACTTGACTCAGTCCTGGGAAGCTTGTTGACCACAAGTACTCTTCCTCTGAGTCTTAAGGGTTGATTCAGATCAAAAGAATAATCTAATGACTTTTAAAATAAATAATTTAAAACTTGTCAGAATATTGACTCAGACTCCCCCTAAAACTGACACGTCCTAGGAGTCCTTTTAGATCATGAAGTGGACCTTCCTCTGTGTCTTTAGGGTTTATCAAAATCAAATGAACACCAATTTTAAACCTTTTTCGAAAAACACAAGTGATAACGATTTAAAGCTCAGTTTTCGAAAAGTATTTTCAAATAATAGTGTAGTTTTCGAAAGCCAAAAAAAATGAAAATCACTCCCCTGTATCCGATACCGTTTGACTCTATCTAAGTGCCTTAAGGAACTTTAGTGTTGTCCTAAGAGGCTTGTGTCTAA
>JAGFNQ010000727.1:701820-731303 GCA_024364735.1 Boesenbergia rotunda | reverse complement strand
AGTTGTCACGAATTGTGGGACCATCAAAATTTAAATGTATATGAAAGCTGGAAACCCTTTTACAATTCAAAATATTAAAACGTAGTAAAGGGGCCACAGGTCGTATTTTTTCAAGGGACTAGTTGATATTGTGTTTGATTCGAGCTCGTGTTTATGCGTCGTTTGTGAATTTGAGTTTCGAATGTGAATTAGATTTGGTTTCAAATAGAAATAGAAATGCAATAAAAATCCCACTTAACTTGACATCAATCGATGCCAAAACTTCTTTTGATACAAGAAATGCAGCAGCTAACACTACTATTCAGAATGAAGCTTAAAGGCAAAGCAATGAGCTGGCTGTGAAACAAGCTGAATTCGAATGCAATAGCTCACTAAAAGGGTTGTTTAACTACAGGAATTACAGCTCAAAACCATGAATCAGTAGTTGAATCTTCACTTAAAAACAGATTCCAAAGATGGTGCCAACTTGATACGCAAGGGAACAACATTTGTGCCAAAAACTTAACTAAATTCAGCCCTATAAGTTGATGGGTAGCAATTGATGTACAACAATTGGATGGAAACACACAAATAGAGTACAAACTTCACAAGCTACCGAAAGTGCAGAGATTATAGTGGCACGCAAGAAAAAAAATTGCTGCGCAATTTGAAACCCAGTTCAAAACTCAATCTCAATTGCTTTGGAATGAAACAACTGCAAGGGTAGTTCATAAGTGGAAACTGAGCTAATTTGACCCCATTTCAGAAATATTAACTGAAGATTTCAGAAATGAGGTTGTCCAGTTCAGAAACAATTGAATGGAAGAAGTGGATTCAGAAATGCAGGTGAGAATTCAGAATTTGAAACTGATGCTGAATTACTTCAACTTGTCGCATGAGTTAAATGCAGGAACATCAAGCTGACTAAATGCAAGTGGAGAATCTAGTGTTCAGAAAGATTTAGACAGAAAACCAATCTAACTTGATACAACTACAAGGCTGAAACCGAAACAACTTGCAAGAAGGTAATCAAAACTCAATGCAGAATTTACATGCAGGAATTCAGTGATGATATGATGCAGAAATTCTGGATGCAGAGAACTACAACTAATGCAGGATCAAACCATGAAAGCAGCAAAAATTCGATGCAGGACAATGCATGAGTAAACTGATGTATAAATTGCTGCAGAAACACATCAACAAACTAATTGCAGAAACCAATGGATCAAGTTGAGATCTGATATAATCCTTCACTAAACAAGGAACCTCTTATTGAGCAAAATTCGAAAATGCAGAAAGACAAGTGGAAGATGCAGTAATAAAGTTGGCACGCGAGCACCAAACTGATACACAAAATTAATTCAAGATGATCAAAACGAATTTCAGAATTGAAACTACATGTGAAATCAAACTTGGATCAACTAAGTTCACACACTAAATTGGTCTTCAATGGCTGGAATTGAGCTAAACATAAATCGAATGGGAATTAAGCTGAAGAAATTCAGAGACTAAGCTGAATTAGCAGAAAACGGCTGATACGCAGCAATTAAACAAGAAGCAAACTGAAATTAAGTCTAAGAATTCACTAACAAGCAATCTAACTATCTACTTGAAGCCTTGAAACACTAATTAAAGTAGAAACTAATCAGAAACAAAACTAAGCAACTGTTACGAAAATTCAGAAACAGGAATTGCAGAATTCGAAAACTACAGCTAATTTCACTGGAATTTAACTAAGCAAAGCCTCAATCTCTCATCTCAGCTCACGAAATCCTTGTTGTCACTCAAGGATGAGCCTCGGATTGAGAAAGAAACAATCCATACAAGAAAACGAATTAACTGATATAATGTTCAGAAATAAATTGGCACGCTGCAGGAAAGAAAGTTACAAACTAAAATTCAGTAAATTAAACAAGAAAACTATCCTCAATCACTCGATTAGGTCAATAACTTCTTGGTCGTCAAGCAAGAGTGAGCCTCGAACCCGCAAGCTCAGCAAACAATTGAGAAACAGCTCAGCAATTCAAATTCAGCTCACACTCTGAACCAATCTGAATTCCGAATCGATTTCCTCAATCTGGCATTGTCCAATTGCGCGGATGGTGTGGGGATGAACCAAGCACTCCAGGGAACCCCTCTGAACTGCTCGGATGGATGAAGGATGGAGCAAAACCGAGATTGAAGCAATAAATGACAGAGCTGCGGAGACCTCACAACAGCTCTGTTTTGGCCAATTCGGAGCTGGAAATTCACCGAGAACCTTCCCAACAGCCTAGCAATTGATCTAAACAAAGAAATTGAGGGGTCGCGCCCCTTGGATTGAAGAAAAATAGCTGAAGAAACGAAACAAAAGCGAAGAGGAAGAACTGCGATGGAGACGCGACAAGGAGAAGAACAGTGGAAAATTTGATTAAGTACTTAATCATGGACGACCCAGATTGATTTGAGGAAATCCAACGGCTGATCTTGCTCTGATTTGAGCCAAACTTTGATGATGATGATCTGGTGTCAGGATCTGCCTTGTGGTAGCTCGGATCCTCCAGATTTACAACGGATGGTCCAGATCAACCTAATCTTTGAATGGACGATCTAGAGCCCTCCGAACTTGATCCAACGGTTGAATGAGCTCTGATTGGGATGAAACTTTCAGATCATGATCAAAGTACTTGATCAACCCTATCCCTAGCTCGGATTGCTTCAGATGGTCCCGGATGGCTCAGATCTAGCCGCTTTTGAATCGGACGGCCCGGATTAATCGTAAGCTTGATAATTCGATCCGGTTCCACTTCCGACTCAAGTTTGACCCAGTATGCCCTAGGTCCATGAACCTTTCATGCCTACAAAAATAGATCCAAAATTTAGTGGCCAATTAATCCAATTTTATGTAAATTTGCAATTAAGTCCAAAATAAAAGTAAGTTCTAAAACCTAGGGTAATTTCACAATTAAGCAATAAAAACATAGGTCAAACATGGATTTAAGCAATTAAAATAATCAACCAAATGGTATTTATCAGTCATCTTCCCTTCCAAGCAAGACTCACAGGTCGGGAGATCCTCCACCGCCAATGAACCCAAGGGCCCATCGACTATCAACCTCTGAATCCTACTAAGGTTAATATGACCAAGCCTAAGGTGCCAAAGATATATCTGATTCATCTTAGAAGGCTCTTTTCTCTTATTTAAATTAGATGATGAGCTATTTACTTCAGTATGCATCGTGGGAGGTTTTGGTTCTAGAGTATATAGATTGTCAACCAACGTGCCCGAACAGATAATCTCTCTGTTTCTCTTAATAACAACTTTATTATCAAAAATAACAGAATATCTATCATTAAACAACGTCTTAGAAACTGAAATTAAATTCTTTCTAAATGAAGGTACATAAAGGCAATCTCTCAGAACTAACACTTTACATTTCTCAAAAGATAAATAAAAGACTCCCACTGCTACTGCTGCTACTCTTGTAGCATTGCCCATGTAGACCATGATTTCTTCATTCGCCAACCGTTGGGTTTCCTGGAACCCCTGCAGAGTATTGCAGACATGGTCAGTGGCTCATATATCTACACACCAGGTACTGATAGATAGCACCGCTAAGCATGTTTCAACGACTAAGGCTGAAGAAATACTTTTGCTTTTACGACGGGGACAGTCCGCCTTTCAGTGCCCAGTTTGTTTGCATGTAAAGCACTTGGCCTTCGGTTTCTTTACCAGTTCGGGGTCCTTGCGATGCTCTTGCCTTCTTGAACCCTCCTCATTTCTTCTTCTTCTTCCTGCCTTTCGGCTCAGAAGAAGAAACCGTTTGAGTTACTAAGGCGTGTGAGTTCTTCTAAAAGAGTGTCTCCGCCGCCTGGAGTTCTTCTCCCAGCAGTTCACCCAACATATAATTCTTCTTGTTCATATTATAGTTGAGGTTGAATTGCTCAAAACTCTTAGGTAGAGACTGGAGTATGATATCGATTTGAGATTTCCCGTCGATTTCAGCTCCCAGCCCCTCCTGTTCAACATTCTGATTGGACAATGGGGGTAGGGACGTCAAGGGTTGGCCTTCCTCGTTAAATTCTGTTGTGTTTTCCGTTGGTAGGGCCGGCGACTGTGGCTGCCTCTCGTGTTCAACATTCTGATTGGACAATGGGGGTAGGGACATCAAGGGTTGCCCTTCCTCGTTAAATTCAGTTGTGTTTTCCATTGGTAACGCCGGCCGCTGTGGCTGCCTCCCTTGTTCAAGATTCTGATTGGACAATGGTAAGCCCCCACGGGCAGCCGAGATGGTTAGTGCACAGGGGCTTGCATCTAACCGCCTGGGTTCGAGCCGCACGGGCGCGCTGCGATAATATCAAAGGCGTCCTGTGTACAAAGTTCTCGGCCTAACTGTGTCCTAACTGTTTCGGTTACCGTGATTTACCTCCCTCGTCTTGGCTTAGGGGCAGGCTGTCGGGGGCGCTGGGGGCGAGCGTAATCGCCTTTTGCATCTGATTGATTAACGAGGTTATCAACCAACCTCGGGCGACCGGCCCGGCCACACGGAAGTTTCCCACCGGCCGCCAGGGTAAATCGGGAAGCGCTCGCAGTGGGCGGTCTAGAAGCCCAGTGTCCCAGGGTTCGCGCCCCATTTGGAGGAAAATTCCTGCAAATGCGCCGTAGCTGGGGATCGAACCGAGGATGCCTGGGAAAGTGACTAGTCGCCCTACCGCTGCACCATAGCCCCGGTGGCACCTTTTGCATCTGATTAGCCCCCACGGGCAGCCAAGATGGTTAGTGCACAGGGGCTTGCATCTAACCGCCTGGGTTCGAGCCGCACGGGCGCGCTGCGATAATATCAAAGGCGTCCTGTGTACAAAGTTCTCGGCCCAACTGTGTCCTAACTGTTTCGGTTACCGTGATTTACCTCCCTCGTCTTGGCTTAGGGGCAGGCTGTCGGGGGCGCTGGGGGCGAGCGTAATCGCCTTTTGCACCTTTTGCATCTGATTGGACAATGGTAGGAGCGACGGCAAGTATTGGCCTTCCTTGTTAAATTGCGTTGCGTTTTCCGACGGTAGCGGGAGCGGCTGTGGTTGCATCTCCTGTCCAACATCCTGATTGGACTGCGGCAGGAGCGACGCTGAGAGCTGGTTTTCCTCGGTATATTCCTTCGCGTCTTCCAACGGCAGCTCAGGTGGCTGTGTCTGCCGCCCCTGTTCAACATTCTGATCCAACAGTGTCAGGAACGACGCCAAGGGCTGCCGGCCATTCTCGTCATATTCCGTTGTGTTTCCTTGCATCCCCTGTTCAACATTCTGATTCGACAATGACAGAACCGACGCCCAGAATGGGCTGGTGGACGATGCCTCGGCCATGACCGGGAGAGGAGGAGGAGGAGGGGGAGGAGGCATAGCTATCGTCACAGGATAAACGGTACCGAGTGATTGCAGCGGATGATTGGGGACGACAGGATAATTGGGATAGCCTACAGGAAGCTGTTGCGGCAACGAAGAATTCAAACTCTTGTGCCTTTTGGGCTGTGGTTGGTGAAGGGCAGATTGTCCGGCGGCGGCTTGTTGCACATCCGCAGGGTAGACGTTGAGGCCGGCCTGTTGGCATCGACTGACGTAACAAAACCAGTAGCGCATGACGTTCGTTCTCCGATCTTCCCTCCATCTGCGCCATAACAACAAAATCAATAACTAAAAGAGGAAAAACAAAAAACAGATCGATCGATGGAAATTAATAATGAGGATCGTTCGATCGACGTACTTCTGCGGCGATGCGAGACCACTTGTTGCCGAGAGCCGCATGGAGGCGGCAGAGGTGGAGCTCCTCGTCGCGTGAGAAGGAGACGCCGCCCTTGAGGTTAGGGCGGAGGCTGTTAAGCCACCGAAAACGGCAGCTCTGCCCGGTGCGAGCCAGCCCGGTGCGCTTCGGCAATGCATCCCATTTCCCCACGCCGTGAGCCCGGACGTCCGCCCCCAGCACAGCGTCCTCCTCCGCCGTCCACGACCTTCTCTTCCTAGTTTTCTGCGGCCACGATGCTTCCCCGCCTCCTTCCGCCGGCGACGTGCGCGGTACTTGCGCCCCGTTTGCTCCTCCAGCCGCCTCCATCGAGTGTGAAATATTCCGCACAGAGTAGGAAGAAGAGTGCGCAGGCAGAGTTCTATTTATAGAAACTAAAATATTGTTGAGAAATATTCGGCAAAATAAATAATATCTCGCGTATTAATCGGAATGTATTGTTACTGGTCGATGGGTGAAAATAACTTATAAAATTATATGGCTAAACTTGATAATCGAACCGGATTGGATGACTAAATTACTTCAAAACGGCCAAATCAAATTAGGTATTTCCATGTTGGTAGAGTTCGACTTGAATCCAATATTTTCAAATCTGAATTTTTCAAGCCCGCTAAAAAAAATTACAAATATACTCATCGATATAAGGGTGCAAATGAATCGAGCATATTCGTATTTTTTTTTTAGTGGTCTTGAAAAATTCAGATTGGAAAATATTGAAAACTCGAGAATTTTTCAGCTGAATTAATGTTCCTGAATAAGAAATTGTGGGCCCCAGTGGAACTACAAAGAGGTTCCATAACTAATCAAGTAGACAACGATCAATTCCTACCTGTAGCACACTGTTCATTAATTTTCGCTAGAAAAGACAATCTTAGAATGTTAATCATGAAACGACGTATCATTTACATCTTTAGATTTAATATGAAAAAATTTTATTGGGTTAGATCGATCACCATTAAAATTAATTAGTTCAAAAAATTTGATAACTGAATTAAAAAAATAATAAGAAAATAAGAATTATTGATAAATAAATTAATTAGTTAAAAAATTAGATAACTGAATTAAAAAAATAATAAGAAAATAAGAATTATTGATAAATGACGATGACATCACAAACAAACAAAGTGATAGAAACATAGCAAAGATGAAGAAAAAAATAACATAGAATAATAATTTTGGATGATATTATTGCTATAGCCAAAGTACTTATATAATATATATATATAAAGTTGTCTAAACTATAATCGAAAGATTAAGGGTAAACATATAATATAATAATAGTAATTAATATAATAAATTTAGAAATATTATCGTTTGCTATTGATTAATGTTGATTTTGATTATGATATCAAATATTTAATAAATATCAATTAATTTATTATCTATCATTGCTTTCTTTGTTATCATTACGTCCTCATGGGTTAGATTGATGATTAAGACATAGGTATTGACACCTTAAGGTATGGAGGTCCAAATTTGACAAAGTCAGTGTATTCTCCTCCCCACGTGCTAGCTACATTATCCGGGCTAATAGCCCCCGTGATTTATCATCTCCGTGATGACCCTAGGACGGGTTGACAGGGGTGGTAGAGGTGAATGAATCACCTTTTATGCCACTTTTATTTGCTATCATTACCCTTAATAAACTCAACGGGACTGTCCAGACGTTAAATTTGATTGCCAACTTGGAAAAGCATTGCCTAGATAATGACTTAATGAATATATCAACAATTTAATCTTCTATAGAGATGTAAGAAACTGAAAGATGTAATTATGAAAAAAGATATTATAGTCAAATAATTTCAGATGTCACGTTATCTATAACATTATATTCAACTTCAATGTTTGAGCGAGAGACTATAGGTTATTTCTTTGAAACTAAGGAAATAAGATTTCGCTCAAAAATATGTTGTACCTACCCAATCTGCATCATTGTTGGCAATCAACTTTCGTGAGAACTGATGATATAAAAGAAAATCATATAAAATAGTGTCTTTGAGATAACAAAGAATTCTCTTAACATTTTTCCAATGGTTTTCAATAGGAGAATGCATAAATTGAAAGACACGATTGACAATCAATATCGAGTTGTGTGATGATGTCATATTATAGGGAACCAACAATGCTTTGGTATATCTGGGGTCAACCATTGAAGAAAATAATGAAGATGTAGTGAAGAAAGGATGAACAACTATAGATAGTAATAATATGATCATTTTAGTTTTGACTGCCTTGCTAAAATTATAATTGAAGTCAATACCTGATTGTTGATTAAAATCTTTAGCAATAAGGTAAGTCTTGTAATGTTCAATAGATATATCCATTTGCATGATACTTGATTCAGTAAGCCCATTTAGAGTTCACAATATTCATAGATGGAGTACGAGGAACTAAGCTCTAAGTTTCATTGTGGATAAGGTCATCAAACTCTATAATCATTGTAGCATTTCAATTTAGATCTTTGACTTTTATATAAAGTTAGAAAGTTCAACAAAATTTGAAGAAGTGATAAGAGCATGTGGAAGAAGACAATGAGTGGAAACTAGTCGACATCGTGCATAAATATCGCTTAGAGAAAGCATTTAACGAGGAGTATCATTATCAAAGCTACTCGAAGATGAGTGGATAGGCGAATGGGAATTAGAACTAGAGAGTGGGTCTCTATTAGCCTCTAAGTCTATAGGAATTAGTGGAGATTGAGCATGACCCAAAATACCATCTCCTCTTGTACTTTTAGTATATCCTATTGGAGCAATCTATGGGATTTGAATATATCACTCGATGATATTAGAAAGGTATCTTGATTATCTGAAGAAGGGTCTGATGTAGTGACAACAAATGGAAAAAGAGATCATCAAACATAACATGTCGAGGAATATATATTCGCCTGGTAAAAGCAATGGTACTCATAATGCAAATTACAATAACCAAAGAAAATAAGTTGTTGAGAGCAATGGTTAAACTTGTGTTTAGAGTAAGGTCATAATCAAGGATAACATGTGCAACCAAATATATAGAAGAATTAATAATTTGGAATGTGATTATAAAGTTTTCCAATAGGCTTTTATTTTGAAGTAGTTGAGTGGGTAAATGATTGATAAGGTAGACTAAGGTTTAGACAATGTTATCCCAAATTTTAAGTGCAACTGAGGAATGACTAAGAAGAGTTAAGACAATTTCAATTACATGATGTTTTTTCCTCTCAACAGATCCATTTTGGTTAGAAGTGTGAGGATAAAAGACTCAATGAAGAATGCCGAAAGAGGTAAAAGAATGATGAAGCATTTGATACTATACTCTCTAATCAGAATAAAAGGAAAGTATTTTATGATCATGTCATGGAGGTCATAGAGACACAGGAAAGATGAAGAAAGAACAAACATAGAATAATAATTTTCGATGATGTTATTGCTATAGCAAAGGGCTTATTTATACAAGCTGATTAAATAATAAAGGAAAGATTAAATATGACATATAATCATAATAATTTTAATCATAGCAATGAATATAATAAATTTGAAAATATTATCTTTTGCTATCGTTTCATGTCAATTTTGATTATGATGTCAAATATAGTAAAGCTCGTTGGATTAAAATCAATTCGAGAATATTATCCATTATTGCTTTCTTTGCTATTATTATCTCCTAACAAACTCAATGGCAGTGCCCGAAAGTTGAGTTTGACTGCTAACTTAGTAAAACGTTATTTAGATAATGATTTGGCGAATATATCGACAATTTAATTTCTATAGGGAAGTATGAAATTGAAAGTTATCGAGTCATCACAAGTTTGTGAATAAAATGAAAATTAATCTCCACATGATTGGTACGAGTATGAAAAATTGGATATGTCGGAAGATAAGTCACTCCAATATTGTCACACTAGATTCTGGGTGTAGTGGTTGGATAAAGATCTAATTCTGAAAGAAAAGATTGCCGCCAAATAATTTCAGACGTTGCGTTAGCTATAGCTTTATATTTAGCTTCAGTGTTTAAGAGAATGAGTGTAGGTTGCTTATTTGAAAACCAAGAAATAAGATTTCACCTAAGAAGTATAACATACCCAATAGTAAAACGTTTATCTTCAGAAGATCTAGCCTAATCTACATTACTATAGACAATTAACTCTCATGAGGACTAACAACATAAAAGAAGACTATGTAAAATAGTGCATTTAAGGTAGCAAAAAATTCTCTTAATACCTTCCCAATGGTGTTCAATAGGAGAATGCATAAATTGATATTCACAATTGACAGCGAAAGCAATATCAAGTCATGTGATGATAACATATTCTAACAATATTTTGGTAGACCTGAAGTCAACCATTGAAGGGAGGATATGTTAGTGTTAGTCCAAGAACCTATTATGAGATGATTGACTAGGAAACTTTTTGTATCATATTTTATGAATTGATAGTGGAAAAATGTAGAGAACACTACTCTTAACTATTTTTAGTCAATGATTAATATTCAAGGATAATATTAATGGGTTGAGACTAGCATATAGGTCAATTAATAACTTGATCTCACAAGTCATGGACAAAGGATATCAAGTTGATACATTGGTATATATTAGAGAATATGTACTGAATTTACCCGCCATGAGAAAGTTTCATTGATTGTTATATGAGTGTCATAAACTTTCTCATAGTGACTATTAATATGAATAGTTCTTAGACCTGGAGTCACTACGGTTTCCTACATAAGAAATTGTATACTTTGATATCGTCAAACGTCACCCGTAACAGGATAGATTATAAAATCAATCACTGGGTATACAACAAATTATGCGGAGAGATGTGAGTGGTATAAATGGGATATATCCCTTTCATATGACGGGAGTGATATCTATTGGCCCCTTGATTTAGTATGACTATTAAAATGCATGGTCATGCTCAAATGAGTCGATATGAGATATTAACCTCATTTGGTTGAGTGAGTCTACTTGGGGATCAAGAAACACATAAATTGATAAGAGGATGACACGGTTTATACCTCATTAATCAATCTAGATATCAAGGATAAAAGGACAAAGTCATATATTATAATAGATACAGAAGGTTAGGTCGAATCTCGACTTTCTTGTCACTTGGGCAGCAATGATGCATTGTTAGATGCCACTTATTATTTATGTGTCTAAAGCGGTTTATATATATTACCAACATTAAGAGAACCTATTGAGTCACACACAAAGAACACGATATTTCGGAGATAAATTGTTTTAATTTGACTAAAATGTAATCCAAAATTGGATTAATTGAGTTTGACTCAAATAAATCCAATTGGATTATGAGATTGAGTCTAATCTGAGTTAGACTCATTTAGATTAGACTCAACCGCTTAATAATGAATAATGTTCATTAAAGGGTTTAATGAAATATTATTAGAGAGGAAGACCAAGAGACATTCTATTCATTGGATGAATAGAAGATAAATAACCAAAAAGAATACCAAGAGTCTTTGGTATTCATTGTGAGTTAGGGGCATTGAGAGGAGGGGAAGCTCAAGGGGCAAAGATCTTTTGTATTCATTGGATGAATACAAAAGGCACGACCTGTAAGTACCCCATGTTGATTTTGATGTGGTCAACCAATTTAAGTTAGGTCCTGGTGTTTTTAATCCCTGTGTCTAAGTGTACAGGAACTTAGGAGCGCAGGAACTCTAGTGGAAGACGCAGCGGTCGAGAAAGATGACATAGAAGGGAGCCGACGGGCTTGGTGCATTCGAGGGACGCGGAGCTCTGCGGAAGAGTACGTTGGTGGAGCGAGAAGGACGCGCGTGGTGTCCGAGGGACGAGAAGCCGGGAGGAAGGATGCTCGAAGGGCGAAAGACCGGAGTCGGATTCGGGTGAGCCTAACTCCGGTAAGCTAGAAATCACCCAAGAAGACAAAGGAAGTCACGCTGGAGAGTGGTCAGCGGCTGTTGACCAAACCTTCTCTCTGGCACTCATAAGCATACGAGCGCCTGAGCACTGATGCACCCTTCTCATTACACTCTGGATAAGCATCAGGTCATGTGTCAGGCGCCCAAGAGCTCTCGAGTGCCCTATAAGTGCCACGTCAGCAAACAGATAATTCTGACCGGAGCTATAAATAGACCACTAAAGCTCAGTTTCATTCATTCTATTCAATCCAAGAATTAGCAAATGAGTTTTGTATAATCTTTCTTTCTTTTTCTGAATTTTCCACGTGTTAGAGGCTTCTCCACCCGAAGAAGTTTTATTCAGGAGAATCGAGTCATATTCAGCCTTGGATTAACAGCCTCCCCAGTTACAAACCAAGTAAAATTTGGTTGTCTCTTTATTTACTGTTTGTTTCATTTCTTTATATTATTTTTGATCTAATTAACATCTTTGTTAAGTCAAAACAAAAGACAGTAATTTTTTTTTTCAGGGGCAATTTACCCCCCTCTTGTCGACCTTCGATCACCCTCACGCGCGACCATCCTGATCTTGCAGAGATCCTGGGAACTAAGAACTAGCAGGATAAGTTAAGGGTACACATTAAAGGTATAGCTTGTTAAATAGAACTTTGTACAAATTTTTCGCATGGATCATTGGAAGGGATCCTTTTTCTGCTGCAATTGTAATTGTTTTCGAATAGAGATCCCTACAAGATGAAGGTGCAGTGAAACAACCTTCAATGATTGGAGTGGAGATAGGACGTGCACCACCCATTTTAACTCGTTATAGAAGTCCAGTAATATATTTGCTCCGAGAGAGAAGATAACTTTTAGAATGTGAAAGAAATTCTATACTAAGAAAAAAATGAGTGTTGTCGAGATCTCGAACCTCTATTTTGATTTTGATGATCATCTCGCATAAGAGGTTGATTATGACAATTAGATTATGGAGCTTTGCTAGTCACATGTGCCGATAAAGATGAGAATTTAACATCCTTTGATATTGTATTTGTATAAGAATTTTGTGAGAGGATAACATATCATGAAAAGTTTCGCGTGTCATTTGATATATACGAGTTGTGACATTGGGAATAAAGCTATCATATTGATGATCTAAACCGGTAAGCACATACATTAATAGTTATGGATTAGAGACTGGATGTCCAATTGCAACTAAATTGTTGACATGATCTTGATTGATTACATATAGTCATTGATAGAGACATCTCCTTATTACATATACTGTAGTTATAGGCGAAGTTCGAGAACTCGTGTTTGAAAATTAATGAAATGTAAAAGAGTGGCTTAATTCACAAACTTAATTGACGTTAAGTGTTGACTCCCACGAGCATAGAAAATATAGATTCGGTAATTGATGAAATTAATAAGTCAAAATTAATTGATCATTCTTAAACCAAATAACATAAAATGATTTTTTTTTTACGTGTGGATGAAGTAATGTCAACATGACTAAATAAGTCATCAACACAAAGTAAAAGAATAAATTATAATTAATTTCTAAAGTAAATAGTTACGAAGATAAAGTTGATGGAGGAACTGCATTAGAATAACACGTATTTTATGATGATGGGGGGATTTTTATAGAATTCGAAGAAGACATGATAAATAAAGTTCGATGACAACTCAATTTAGATTGTGGCTTTGTCAGACATACTTCGGCGATGACCAACGACGACACTTGCTACGATGAACGCGCGGCAACAACTGAAGTCGCTGTTGTCCAGGTAGAAGAGGGCTGCAAAAAATAAGAGGAGGCTTTGGCCAGTTCTCGCCCTTGACTTCGGCAGTGAGAGAGCTGATGTTGATGGCTGGAAGAACAGAAACGTCTGGAAGACCTTGATTATTTCTGGAAATAAAAAAGAGAAGAATTAAGAATTAAGGTAGAAAGGAGACGAGGGTGGTAGAGAATCTGTGCTGGAATTTTGAAGCTGGAAGATGGCAGCGCTGATGCTGCTGCGAAGAGAAGGAGATGGAAACACATAGAGACTGATGTTTGCTATCGTACGCTTGCTGGAGAAGAGAAAGAAATTGCGCTGTGTTGCAGAAGATTGTTGTCATTGGTCTCATGGTGGCGCAGTAGGTTTTGTGGCTTTGCAAAAGACGATTCGCTCCTTCCACGACTGTCAACTGTCACAGTCATTATAAAATTTATGAGCCATATAAAATACAATTTTCATTAATATACTTAATAAAAAAGATTTTTTTAAATCGTAAAATTTTCAATCAAGCAAATTTGAAGAACATAAAATTTGACTGACTGAGGGGTAAAACTGAAATTTGAAAACAATACATAGACAATACAGCAACATGGGGAGAATCTATTTGAAATTTTGGCGGCGGCCTGGCCGCGCAAGACTTCAGCGAACGACCCAAAGTTCGTCGTTAAATTCTGTTACATATCCAAAGGCAGTGCCGGCGACGGCGGATGCATGCCATGCCCGACATTC
Source organism: Boesenbergia rotunda (assembly GCA_024364735.1). NCBI lineage: Eukaryota > Viridiplantae > Streptophyta > Magnoliopsida > Zingiberales > Zingiberaceae > Boesenbergia > Boesenbergia rotunda. Next base: position 717,186 of record JAGFNQ010000727.1, on the reverse strand, counting down.
TGATCCGACGGTGGCAGGAGCGCGGTCAAGTGTCGGTCGTCTGGTCAAGGGTCGGTCGTCTTCCTCGTTAAATTCGGTTGTGTTTCCCAACGGTAGCATCTGTGGATGCGGCCGGCTGCCTCCCGTGTTCAACATCGTGATTCAGTACTGTCAGGAACGACGACCAAAACTGGCTGTCGGGCAACGCCTCGAACTCTTCCAGCAACTTGCTGCCGGTGGCCATCGTCACAGGATGATTGGGATAGCCGACGGGAAGCAGATACGGCGGCGGCGGAGGCTGTTGTGGTAAAGAAGAAGTCTGATCCTTGTGCCTTTTGAGTTGTGGTTGGTGGAGGTGATCAGATTGTCCGGCGGCGGCTTGTTGCACCTCCGGAGGATAGACGTTGAGGCCGGCCTGCTGGCGTCGATTGACGTAGGAAGACCAGTAGTGCCTGACTTCGCTCTCCGATCTGCCCTCCATCTGTAACAACAAATCGATAATTAAAAGAAGGAAAATAAAAAACAAATCGATCGGATCGGATGATTCGGATCGTTCGATCGACGTACTTCGGCGGCGATGCGAGACCACTTGTTGCCGAGCGCCGCATGGAGGCGGCAGAGGTGGAGCTCCTCGTCGCGCGAGAAGGCGACGCTGTCCTTGAGTCCGGGGAGGAGGCTGTTGAGCCACCGAAATCGGCAGCTCTGGCCGGTGCGCTCCAGCCCGGTGCGCTTCGACACCGCATCCCATTTTCCCACGCCGTGAGCCCAGACGTCCGCCGCCAGCACTGCGTCCTCCTCCGCCGTCCACGACTTTCTCTTCCTAGTTTTCTGCAGCGGCCCGGCTCCTTCCGCCGGCGACGTGCGCGGTATTAGCGCATCCTGGGCTCCTCCCTCCGCCTCCATCGAGTGTGGATTGGTACGTAGTTCGTATTGGAATTTGGAAATAAGAAGATTGCAGAGAGTTTGTATTTATAGAAGACGAACAGAATTAGTAAAATTAAGTTGTTGAGAAATATTTGGTAAAATATTTACGGAAATCTAATTAATAACATCTCGCGTATTAATCTGTCTTTTTTGTACATAAATAAAACTTGAACGGATCGGATGACTAAAATTAGAATAAAATTACTTCAAAACGGGCCGATCAAATTAGATATTTCCATATTTGTCGAGACTAGGGCTAAACAAAAGTTAATTTGTCTGTGGTCTTTTTTTTCCAGTGGACTTAATAATTATTTGATTCCTATTTTAAATTATAACGAATTCAGTCGAACTCGAGTATTTTTTCCCAACGGAATTCGAATAATAATATTTTATTCGATCTGGCTAACCAAGCTCGAATTAAAGACAGACTGTTTTTATATAATTTAATTTAAATATACTTAAATTAAAATCCAAATAACTCCAATCAAAATTTAAAATTTTTAAATTATTATTTAATTTTTCTCAAATCACAATTTGAACGGAACTCGACACTAATAGATTAGCGGCCGAAATTATCGGTCCCGAGTTTTTTGATCGCTAATGCATTAACTAACGGAAATTTAGCAGTGCAACCTCAAATTTAATTTATTTTGAATATTCAACTCAAAATTATATTCAACTCAAAATTATTTATATTTTTAAATTATATATATATATATATATATATATATATATATATATATATATATATATATATATATATATATATATATATATATATATATATATATATATATATATATATACACACACGGACTACCGCGGACCTGTCATGGCTCAGTCCACCTCAAATTTTCTTTTCTTTTTTATTTCTTTAAATAAAACTTTTTCTTGTTAACGCATCTAGGTTTTCTTCCTGAGAAATGATTGAAATGATTTACACAGTAAACATATATGTCTCAGTATAAATTTTGACCGTCAATTAACGGCACGTTCGACGTCTGATTGCCGATCGGAGGATTGCCGATCAGACACCACCGATAGCCTCCGATCGCCAGCCCGAATTAAACTATACCTTGGGAGTCATTGAATCTGTCGGAATCACCAGCAATGGTGAACCCATCGGAATCGACAGTGAATGATGCGAGATTGCAATTGTGATGATTCCTGACGGGTTTACCTTGCCCCTCAGGGTATAGTTAGGTTCGGGATAGCGACCGAAGGCCGCCGACGGTGTCCAATCGACGATCGGACGTCGGACGTACCACTAATTTACGGTCAACATTTTAACTGAGGCATTTACTTTCACTGAGGGTATCATTGCTCTTCCTTCCCCGTCCTCCCTCACCCGACGCCCTCCCTCGCCACGACAACCCTCTCCCTCCCTCGCCGAGACGAGCCCCGTGCCTCCCTCCTCGCCGCCCCTCCCTCGCCGCCCCTCCCTCGCCGCGACGGTCTCTTTCTCCCGTCGTTCTCCTCGTCGAAATGCTCTCGCCACGTTCCTGTAGGGATCTATAGGTAAAAATATTTAAAATCGCAGCGAAAATAAGATCCCTCGAGCGATCCATGCGAAAGAAAAACTCATACAAAGTGATCTACAATTCCTATCTTATAGGAATACCTTTGTCGCGTGCCCTTCGCTTATCCCGCTAGTCCTTTGGTTCGCCGGATCTCTTACACGTTCAAGTGTCCGTACCTCTATGCGTATCCACACGAACACGATCTACGCCTCGGAGAGGAACCACCTTAGTTGTGCTAGCAACTTGGGATGGTTCACAAAGCACAAGAACCTCTACTAAAAAAAATGATGAACTAGGCAGCAGACAAATTGAACCTGGGGTGACCGGTCCGGCCCCACGGAAGTTTCCCACCGGTCACCAGGGTAAATCGGGAAGCGCTCGCGGTGGGCAGTCTAGAAGCCCAGCGTCCCAGGGGTTCGCGCCCCATTTGGAGGAAAAATTCCTGCAAAATGCGCCGTAGCTGGGGATCGAACCGAGGATGCCTGGGTTAACGACTAGTTGCCCTACCACTGCACCATAGTCCCGGGGGCACACAAGAACCTCTACTAGGGAGTTATGGACAAAGAGGAAGAAAGAAGAGGAAGAGAGATGCACCCTCTAGCCTTTGACAAGGGGGGGTATTTATACTCATCTAATAAATACCAAGGGTATATGTCCCTTGAGCTCCTCTCATCTTAATGCTAATAAAACCCAATGAATATCAAGCCTCTTGGTATTCCTTGAGACTCTTAATATTCTATTCATCTAATGAATAGAATGTCTCTTAGCCTTCCTCTTAAATAATATTTTATTAAACCCTTTAATGAATATTATCCATAATTAAGTGGCTGAGTCTAATCTAGATGAGTCTAACTCAAATTAGACTCAATCCCATAATCTAATTTGATTCACTTGAGTCTAACTCAATTAATCCAATTCGAATCAAATCTTAGTCAAACCAAGATCAATTAATCTCCGAAGCATCGTCTTCTTAGTGTGTGACCCAATAGGTTCTCGTAACGTTGGCAATGTGCCTAAACGCTTTAGACACATAAGCAATGAGCGGCATCTAGCAATGCATCATTGCTACCCAAGTAACAAGAAAAGTCGAGATCCGACTAAACCTCCGTGACTATGATAATGTATGACCTTGTCCTTCTATCCTCGATATCTAGATTGACCAATGAGGCATAGACCGTGTCATCCTCAGTCAATCTTGTGTTTCTTGATTCCCGAGTAGACTCACTCAAACAAATGAGCTCAATATCTCATATTGACTTATTTGAGCATGGTCATGCGTTTTAGTAGTCCTACTCGATCAAGGGACCCACAAATATCACTCCCGTCATATGGGAGGGATAGATCTCATCTACATCACTCACATCCTTCCACATAATTCATTATATACCCAGTGATCGCCTTTATAGTCCACCCTGTTACGGGTGACGTTTGACGATACCAAAGTACATAACTCCTTATGTAGGAAACCGTAGTGACTTCAGGTCTAAGGACTATTCATACTAATAGTCACATGAGAAAATTTATGACACTCATATGACAATCTATGAAACTTTCTCATGGTGGGTCAATTCAGTACACATTCTCCAATGTATACCCATGTGTCAACTTGATATCACATATCCATGACTTGTGAGCTCAAGTCATCAGTTGACCTAAATGCTAGTCTCCATGCATTAATATTGTCCTTGAATATTAATACTTGACTAGGAATGGTTTAGTATAGTGTTCTCTACATTATCTCACTATCGATTCAACCAATCGATATAATGTAGATAAGAACCTACTACCCAAGAACATTATTATACTTAGTTATTTGGCACAAATACAAAGTAAGTATAATAACCAAACATGTCTTTATTAATGATAGAATATGATACAAAAAGTCTCTAGTCAATCATCACATAATTGGCTCTAGGGCTCCTACTAACAGTTCCTGTCGATGGTCTCTTCCCTCTCTCGTTGCGACGAAGCTATGTTTTCCCTACGCGTCCCTCCCTTGCCGCAACAAGGTAGGTTTTCCCTTGCTCGCCAATTCATTACTCGAATGGATATGTTTTGGAGCAGGAGAGGAGAGGTCACATTGACGAAATGCTGGATAGGATGATTTTGTCAAACTTCCAACAAATTGATGAATAATGATGTTTTCTTACTTTAGTTGTCACGCCCCGAGACCCAGGAGCCGCTGGTCCAATATAAAATCGGGCAGCACCTCCCCTGTCCGACGGACAATTTACACATGCAAACAACACACTCAATAATAATTTGGCCTCAGACCTCAAAATCATGACATAACATAACCATATCACAAAATAAACCATACCTGACTGCGGACCGGTCTGCCTTACCACAAAAACAACAAACACAGTCCATCAGAGGACTCAAAAATACAATACCAAGACAACTAAAACGCAATACAAGTTCCACGACATAAAACAATACAAACCAAATAATACGATGTAAAGGAAACATAACTACGCGGAAGCACCCATCATTGGAGTCGTAGGGACCTGGGACTGGCAACTGGGGCTCTCCTGGAGAACAATCAACCTGGAAACAAAAATATGAGCAACGGTGGTGAGTCCAAATAAACTCAGCGGATACCGAAATAGATATGCATAGCAAACTATAAATAACAATAAGAATCACGCTGATACAGTCTCGAGTATAGGGGATAAAACATAACTGAAACCTAAGAGTGAATACATACCAGAGTCCGTCTATCCTGCAGATAGGTGTAATCAATCCCCTATATAACCTCAAGAATAATACACAATCCAAATTTGTATGTCACCTATAAGGACATGTCAAACATATACAACACTCAAACACAACAAGCACCAACCAAGGTGCAATGCATCCCATACACATAGTACAACGATCTGTTCTGTATGCACCTCAGCCACCACCAGATTGGCGGTCGGGTTAACAGGAAACAGATAAGCCAACCACTCATTGTTGCATAAAGAAGCCAAACACTTGTGGCCTACAACATATGAAGCCCAACACTCGTGGCTATGCAAATATGATGCACAGCACCTGTGGCAATGCAAGTATGTAGCCCAGCACCTGTGACTATGCAAATATGACGCCTAGCACCTGTGGCGGATGCAATATGTAGCCCAGTACTCGTGGCTATGCAAATATGACGCCCAGCACTCGTGGCTATGCAAATATGATGCACAACACTCGTGGCAATGCAAGTATGATGCCCAACACTCGTGGCGATGCAAGTATGTAGCCCAGCACTTGTGGCGATGCAAGTATGATGCCTAGCACTCGTGGCGATGCAAGTATGACGCCCAGCACTCGCGGCGATGCAAGTATGTAGCCCAGCACTCGTGGCTATGCAAATATGATGCCCAGCACTCGTGGCAATGCAAGTATGACGCCCAGCACTCATGGCGATGCAAGTATGTAGCCCAGCACTCGTGGCTATGCAAATATGATGCCCAACACTCGTGGCAATGTAAGTATGACGCCTAACACTCGTGGCGATGCAAGTATGTAGCCCAGCACTCGTGGCTATGCAAGTATGATGCCCAGCACTCGTGACAATGCAAGTATGTAGCCCAACACTCGTGGCTATGCAAATGTGATGCCCAGCACCTGTGACAATGTAATATGTAGCCCAGCACCTGTGGCTATGCAAATATGACACCCAGCACTCGTGGCGATGCAAATATGCAACCTCAAACATGACTAGGGACGGGCTCAGACCTCAGGGGAGCCGATGATCTCCATCATGATCATAGCATCATGCTAATAGCGCAATCAAACTAGAAACCTGTCTGCGCGACGGGCTCAGATCCTAGGGGAGCCGATGATCGCCAGTATGCGATCGTACAGAGCCTATAGCTCAGTATGCAACCTAGAGGGTAAAGTATGCCAACAACACCCTCCTCAATAACCAGATCCTCAACTATGCACCGGTAGGAAAGGTATAGGTCTAACACATGTATCCAGATCTAACCATTCTACCCTAGATATCCATACAAGGTATCTAGGAATCAATCCAACTACAGATACAGAGTGACCTGTTACTGTATTTGTGCACATAAGCACGCAAGACAGATAACGAGACTATATGGAACTAAATAGGAATCATCTAAGAAGAGTAAACAACATATATCGGATCATGATATACAAAGGCAGGTATAGCGTAGAAACCTACTGCTATCTATAACAAACTATGCATAATAGTAAGACAATATCTAAAAGGATAAGTCAGGGGTACCCGCCTCCGATAAAGGAACTCGTGCATAGAGAACCCCTTGCGTCCATGTATCCGTATCTGATCAATGCCCTGTATCATAAATCAAAGCTTAGCTATCTTAACAAAACAACAACGAGCTAAACAATGTATCCCCACAACCAAAGGACTAATCCGATCTTAATCCTCAACCAAAACGAATCCAATTAAGAACAGATTTCAAATCCACCTGCTAATTTACAACACTTCATCTACACTAAACCAAATCAAGCCTAATTCCTAAAACAAAATTCATCTATCACCAAATAGATAAAGATTCCAAAACAGAACCCTAGCTCAAACTATTATCATACAACCTGATCTAACACATACAAGTAACAAACTGGGTTGTGAGTCTAAGATTCCACAATTTAACTTCTATCGAAAAAACCTTATCCAACCCAATTCAAAAACCAAGATCCACATCCTAAATCTGATTGGAAGAAATCTTACAGAACCAAAACCAAATTCCAAAACAAAACCCACGTCATCTTATCACAAGCACAGATTTAAATTCTAATCCAAATTAGAATTCCATTCCAATCATAATAACTCAAAGCAACTCACTGATCCAAATCATGAACAGCTCACACAAGACTTACAGCAAGATAAACCACAAGACCGAAACAACCACACAATACCAAATTCAATCTCCACAGAGAATAGCTTAGTTTTTTCTGAAACAAAATCCAACCAAACACAAATGAACCAGGAGCTCACGTCAATCATCTACAGATTCACACAATTTGAAACCCAGCCGAATTCATCTACAGATTTAACTGGTTTCCCAATTTGAAACGGCATTAAATCTAGATAGTGGAAACTCGGATTCTTACCTGAAATGTGCTCACCCATCAAGCTCCTCCTCTCTGTGCAGATCTAGCGGAAATCAGAGGCCACAAAGGCACGACGCTAAGGAATTTCCTCTTCTCCAATGAACATCTTCAACCCCTCCCGCGGATCAGCCATTGACGTGCTAGGCAAAGCACCACGTGTAGGAGGCAACCCTAGATCGAAGCAAGAAATAGGCGCATCTCCAAGGTTTAAGCTGCCGAGAGAAGTACACGGCCGATTGAGGTAGCCACTATCCTCGCCCTCAGCCCCTGCTTGATGCCGGCACACTCATCCAATGGAAGAAGACACAAGGGATGCTCGGGTGGAGAGGAGTTGCGGGCTAGGGTTCGCGAGAAGATAGGAAGAGCAAGAGGAAGGGATCGAGTGCTCGGCTGCTTGCTGCGGGCGATTGAGGAGGAGAAGGAATCGGGCGTTGCAGCTAGGGCTTGCGGAATGGAAGAAGGGAGGCTACGGGATCTTTAATAAGGTTATTTTACATTTAACCCCTCCGGATTTGACAAATCCCACCCAAGCCCTCGACTTAGGTTAATTTTCCATTTTAATCTCCCTCTCTTGCTTTCTTCTCAAATCACCTCCCAAAACCCTAGGATTTAAACAAATGAGTCATCCAAATTAGGGTTCTGTTTCCTCTAATACCTTGAGTCCCCTATTTAAATAACGAGAAATTCTATAAACTTTCGCGAAATTTTCTGGTTCGTATTTACTTTAGCCGAATTTAACAGCTGCCGAAAGAAGTGCGCTTCAAACCTACGTAAAACCCCTATATACCCGATGCCTAGGGTACCCTAATCGATTAACACGTCAGACTTAGCCGTTCAACTGCTATTTTTTGAAACTTCATCGAATAGCCAATCGATTAAGAAGACCTTAATTGATTGCTGAATCGATTCAGCACCTTTCTGTGCTCTCACGCAACACTACTGTAATCGATTGCCCAATCGATTACCGGACACCTTAATCAATTGACCAATCGATTAAAAGAAGGTTGAATCGATTGCCCAATCGATTCAGTCAGCTTCTGTTCTCGCAACTCATTTCTCCCAATCGATTACCTAATCGATTCACTCCTTCTTTAATCTATTACCCAATCAATTAAGAAGGTTTCTAATCGCGAGAAATCAACACCAATCGATTGACCCCAACCCTAACTTGTGTGCACAAGTCTAGGGTTCCTTTGCCTAACCCCGATCAGCCGTGACCTGTTAGGACTTCCTTACCAAGTGTCCGATCAACCCTTTGACCAACTTGGATTTTCCTTTGCCTAGTTCCCAACTAGGACTTAACCTGATTCCCAACCAGGTTTGCCTAACCCTCAAGTTAGGTCTAGTTTCTCGGTAGACTTCTACCTTACCAACGTGTCATCTCCCCGATCCACCTGGACTTCACCTAGTCCCACTAGGTCTTTTCCCATACCAGTGTTCGATCTCCCCGATCCACCTGGATTTTACCTAGTCCCACTAGGTGTGTCTAGTCCCACTAGGACTTTTCCCATGTCAGCGTGCGATCTTTCCGATCCACCTGGATTTCACCTAGTCTCACTAGGTGTGCCTACTCCCACTTGGACTTTTTCCGTGCCAGCACGTGATCTCCCCGATCCACCTGGACTTCACCTAGTCCTACTATATCTTTCCATTCAAGTCTTCAGTCAACCTTGACTCACTTGACTTACACGATATTCAAACATCTTACAATATTCAAACATTATTATCAAACATCAAACTAAAGCTCACCAAGTTTACCAAACATAAACTCACTCGAGCCTAGTGAAACTAGGTCAACCATAACCTAACAAAGATTGCACCAACATTATTGATCCTACTTCAGTAAGAACAAAGGGATGTGGAAAGAGATTGAAATCATCAAAGAAAAATTCAACCTCAAAGTCCAGGAAATGTCGTGAATGCGGACATCAAGGTGTGTCACATGACAAGCGTAATTGTCCAATTTTGCAGCAAAGGTATGTCTTGATTAATTCTGCATTTCTATTATAATTTTACTTGCAAACTCAAATTTATGTTATTACATTTTTAAATATGATGATGTATCGATTGTCAGATCAACTGATGATAAACATCATAACAGTGGACGACACATATGAAGTAGATTTGACAACTATAGTTGGTACTATCAAAGTTTCATTTTATTAAATTATAGTAGTTGATTGAGAAAATGAAAATAATTATCTTTAATGTTGCATATTCTAATAATATGCGTTAGGATGTTTGTAATTATCCATGGTCTGTATTCATCTATTTTCTTTGTTTGCACAGTTGGAAAGTACATTTCATTTCACTTTTATTGAGGTAGTACAGTAATGTAAATATAATTTCTAACTTACTCTTTTAAATTTTGTAGATAATTGGTGTTGCACTTTTTGGCATTTTGTTGTTGAATACAATTCAGTGACTTGCTTAAAATTTGCATGCAGTATGATATTTTATGAACTTTGTTTTATTTTGATGTGTTAAAACATTCGAATATCTGACATTCAAGTACTATGCAGTTGGAATAATGTTGGATGCTTTTAGACAAGGCTGGAAAGAATACAAGCACGGGTCTATCCTTCCTAGAAGTTTGGCATGTCTTGTTGTATTTCAATGTTGCTTAGCTCCTGGTTACATCATGACAACACTCTCGGTGCACGGATGAATGCTACGTATTCACAAAATGGAAGTTACAAAGTGACTTTTGGTTTTATAAGTATTGTTTATGTCGAATGAATTTCATAATGGTTGTGGTAAATTGTGAAGGCATCCTCCCAGAGTCTGTATTCTGCATAATATATTTTTTATGTTTTACTAAGAGTCTACTTGATGAACGTAATTTGTGGTGAAGTTTAGTCTGTATATACATAATATATGTGTTACGTTCGGATCTTCTTTTGATTGAGATCTATGAACAATCTATGAACAAATGAAAGAATAAAAAGAGATAAATGTTGATCTATGAGCAGCTTAGTATTGAAATTTTGTGGTTGTACTAGATCTAATTTATCTTCTCTAGTTATTTCTAGATATTACGTCAATAATTTATCAGTATAATGAAACATTTTTAATGAATTTCATTGTTTACTTGAGAATAACATTATTAATGAATTTCTTTGTTTCCTTGAGTTATCATATTCGACCAAATTGTATCAACAATATGCTGATTGAAGGTCGTCTGCAACTAAAGCCAAGCCAGGATTGATCAACACCGACCCGTGACAATGATTGATCAACGCCGACCCATGACAATGATGATGTGGAGAAGCACATACCAAAGCATTCTTACAATTGATAAGCTTGCATAGAAAAGGAAGCACAATAAGGATCCTCACATACATAGAAATTACAATACGTTTGATATGATGTCAATAAAGGAAAACATGGTTCCACATTCAATACGTCTGTAACTATTATGTGCACTGAGAAGAATATTTTCCGACATTTCCTCTTTAGCAATTATCTTTCTTAGAGGATGATCCATGAAGCTGCAACAGCGATAAAATTGAGTCTAATGCCATCAATCCCCCTGTAATAATGTTTTTAAAAAGAAAATTGACATGGCTTATGATTTTGATAGATCCTGGAGTACTATTTAATCTATGAACATGACTTATCAGAAAGAGGTGTCATGACAAAATCATATTTTGGGAGCAAAATATGGAAATGACGACTACATTGTATGCCATTGTCGATGCCAAGTTCTGATGAACTTTTTCCATTGTCACTTTGGCTAATGATATAACATCAACTATCTGTAAAATATCATCAGAGTTCTATCAGTAGGATGGATTTACCGCCACAAATAGAAAGTCAACAAACATGATAACTCATCGTTATCTAGTTATGTTACTCCCAATTATTTTGATTTATATATTTTACACTTACTGTCAAAACCAAAGGTAATCCTCAATCATCTGGATCATTATATATGTGGAGGAACATGAATCTTTGTCTTGATGAGTCTCCTTATCGTCATCGAATCAATTTAGATTGCAGAGTATTAAGGTGCTATTGTGAATTTTACCATAGCAACATGATGTCCTTTAGCTTTCAAAGTAGATATAATGTAAGATTTTTGACGGAGAGTCAAGCTTCGCTTAGTAGCAAATATGTGACAAGAACAATTTGTTGTAGTTGATACAAAATAAATACCCATGGAAGTTAAAATTAAAATTATGTTAGCAAGGGATTTAATGTGGTCTAGAGATCTCTCATACTCCATGGATATTGATCCGGCCGGGATGTTTGGTGGTCCGGTCGGGTACTTTTATGAGTCGGCCGGGTGATTGAGCCCGGTCAGATTGAGCTCGGCCGAGGACAGTTCGATGGGAAGAACCTGGACCCGACACGAGTCGGGTAAAATGGAATAAACGCAGAGACAAGCAAATATCTAATCTACCACGGACGTCCAAGCACATCCACCCGAGGTCTGGTGCTCGGGATAAGACGCCTGAGGTCCGACACTCGGGGATGAATACTCGAGGTCGGACACTCAGGATAAGAGGCCCGAGGCCGAGCACTCGAGGCCGAGCCCTCGAGGCCGAGCACTCGAGGCCGAACACTCGAGGCCGAGCACTCGGGGCCGAGCCCTCGGGGCCGAGCCCTCGAGGCCGAACAATCGAGGCCGAACAATCGAGGCCGAGCACTCGAGGCCGAGTACTCAGTGCCGAGCATTGGGGGTTAGGCCTTTGAGGTTAGACATTCAGGATCGTACCCCCGAGGTCGGGCATCCAAGGTGCCCGAGCACCTTAAGTCGGACACTCTGACGCTATTCCAAAAGCTGAAGTGAATATGTAACCCAGTTGAGCCGACCTGATAGGTCTTAGTAATAAAAGAGTCACGTTCGCCGTAAGAATCTGTCAAAACTCTTCATTAAGAAGAAAAGACCGCTGACATAATCATTACCTGACACAGCCGCCGAACATTAATTAGGGTTGAAAGGGACAGATTTGCATAATTGTCAGGCGGCTGTGGCAGCCTCACCCCACCGCTGAGATAGCCAATAACTCAGTCTGACCCCTGATTGATTCTTAATGAGACATGACAGCTCACATGAGGGAAGATCCTTCCCCTCCCTTATATAAACCCCATTTGAGCTTCAGAGAGGGGATTGCTGCCACTCTACAACCACGCCATTACTCTGTGAGCCCCATTTTGGTCCGAGCCGAGTGACTTGAGTCTTACTCTTATTCAGCCCGAATCTGACCCCTCGAGCTACAGCAGACCGGATCGTCTTGGTCAGACCGGGTCATCCGAGTGAGAACTGGTCTTCGCTTGTCGACAGGATCAAATTTGGCGCCGTCTGTGGGAATCAGCCTGATCGAAAGCCGAAGATGAGTGATTCCAACCGGGTGACTGTTACTCTCTCACAAGAAGACCTCGAGTTGCTAGTGGAAGCCAAAGCGAAGAAATTGGCTGCAGCACAACAGGCAGCCGCTCGACCCACTCAGGCGGGCCCAGCCGAGCACATTGCTCGCGTGGGCACTGAGGGAGAAGTTCGCCAGGAGGACAGCCCTCATTTCCACCGGGCGCTGTTTGGCCCGGCTGAGGGAGCGAGAAAGTCGAACCCTCATGAAGCTTCATCCAGTTAAGCCAGACTCAACAAAGGGAAGGCTCCCCTTGCGCCGACCCCGGTGGAGCGTACAGGGTTCCCCTTTTCTAGCCAGATCTTGCAGGAGCCCTTGCCCAAGCATTTCCAACTCCCGTCCATCACTGAATACGGGGGAGCTACTGATCCCGAAGAGCATTTAATAAAGTTTGAGAACACTTCGATGCTGCATCAATATTCGGACGGGGTAAAGTGCCGAGCCTTCCTGACCACTCTGGCCGGGTCGGCCCAGCGATGGTTCGACAGACTGCCAGAGCGATCCGTAAGAGAATTTGCTGATTTTAAGAGATTGTTCCTCCAGCATTTTGCGAGCAGCAAGAGACACCACAAAACCAGCCTCAACCTTTTTACCTTGAAGCAGGGCTCCAAAGAGCCCCTGAAAGCCTACATCAAAAGGTTCAATCAAGTTGCACTGGACGTACCCACTGCCACATCTGAGGTGTTAGTCAGTGCCTTTGCTCAAGGTTTACAAGAAGGCGAGTTCTTTAGATCCTTGATTCGAAAACCCCCAAAGGACTTTGAGAGTCTTCTGGGCAAAGCCAGTAAATATGTGGACGTGGAAGAAGCACAAGCCGCCAGGCGGCCGAAGGCCAGACCTGTACCCGAGGCTCCTCAGCATCATCCGAGAAGTATACCTCCTGGAGGACCTCTCAGAAGCCCCAAAGTCATGGGAAACAGGCCAGGAGTCGAGCGGGGCATAGTACAGCAGGTGGCGCAGGGTTGCCTCCCAGCTAGATGGCAACCCTATTGTTCTTTTCATAACAGTCATACACATGACCTCCAGGACTGCTGGCAAGCAGGTCGAGGTCGGGGTCGTCCTGGTCGAGGAAGTCCAAGAGGAGCCCACCAAGGAGGTGGTCGCGGTCGGGGAAGAGCATCGCCGAGCCAATCAGAGTCCCCTGCCCAACCAACCACCCATGCCGCTAGACAGTTGTTCCCGACCCCCGGCTCTCCCGAGCAAGGGAACGCCAGCGAGGAACAAGCTAATCGGCAGAATGCTGTGCACGGGTCTATCAATGTAATTTCGGGCTGACCCGCCTATGGAGATTCCAATAGAGCTCGGAAGTCGCAGGTCAGACGCCTTGAGATCTATTAAGTGGGCTGCAGTCCGTCCCAAGCTCAAGGGCCCCAGATCAGCTTCGGCCCCTCGGACCTACAAGGAGTGGAAGTACCTCATGAAGATGCCTTGGTCATCACCACGGTCATAGCAAATTACCAGGTTCATCGGACCATTGTGGATACAGGAAGTTCTGTAAATATCCTATACTCGAAAGCATTTGAGCAGCTGCAGATTGAGATGACTGAGCTGCAGCCTGTGGCCACGCCTTTATTTGGATTTACCCGAAATGAAGTCCAGCCACTCGGTCAGATCAAGCTAGCCATCTCACTCGGAGAGGAACCTTGGAGAAGGACCAGGTGGTCCACCTTCCTGGTAGTGGACGCCCCTTCAGCTTATAATGCCATCCTGGGCCGGCCTGCACTGAATGAGTTCCGAGCTGTGGTGTCCACTTTCTACTTGAAGGTCAAGTTCCCAATGGGTGACCAGATCAGAGAGGCTAGAGGGGATCAAAAGGTAGCACGTCGGTGTTATGTGGACGACGTCCGAGTGGAGGTGAGGAAGGCCTTCCGAGCTCCGCCGACCAGTTGTAACATGGTGCAATCCTCTCAGCCCTCCCCCTGGGCTGAGCTGATAAAAGAAAAGGAAGAGGTCCAGCTCTTGCCTGGCCAAGAAGAGACTAAGGTGAGGATAGCTCCTGGACTATCGCCCGACCTCCGGCAACAGCTGATAGAATGTCTGATCCAGAACCAAGATGTATTCGCCTGGTCCCAGCAAGATCTGAAAGGGGTCAGGCCCGAGGTCATGGAGCACAAGTTGCACGTTTACCCAGACGCCCGACCTATGAAGCAGAGAAAAAGAGACTTCAGCCCTGAGCAAAACAAGATTATCCAGGCCGAGGTGGAGAGGTTGCTGAAAGCAGGACATATCAGAGAGGTGCAGTTCCCTGCGTGGCTGGCCAATGTAGTGCTGGTCTCCAAGCCGGGGGATAAGTGGAGAGTGTGCATAGACTTCAGGGACCTCAACAAGGCTTGTCCCAAGGACTGCTACCCACTCCCGCGGATAGACCAGATGGTAGACTCCACCGCGGGAAGCGAGCTCATATGCATGTTGGATGCCTACCAGGGATACCATCAGGTGCCATTAGCCTTAGCTGATCAAGAGAAGGTCAGTTTTGTCACGGCCGG
>JAGFNQ010000727.1:626667-693963 GCA_024364735.1 Boesenbergia rotunda | reverse complement strand
GGTCTCTGGACCGATCACCACAAAGGTGCCAGATCGGTCTGGGGACCGACCCAGGCTAGCACAGAGAAGGTTGGCCGAAATTTGCAAAGTCTCTGAGACCCCCCTGATCGGTCTGTGGACCGATCAATGCAGAATGGAGCCAGATCGGTTCGGGGACCGATCAGCCCTAGGCCTGATCGGTCCGGGGACCGATCAGGGTTCCTGATACTCCCTGATACGATCTGAAACATTCAGTTTCAGATTTTCAGAATCTTTCCAACGAGATCTGATGAAGTTTATTGAACTTGGACATGATCTCATGACTAAAATTGATCCCTAAACAAAGATCAAAGGTCCTTATAGGTTCAACAATCACTTTGCTCCACCCAAGTGGAGTCAAACTCAATCAACAATCATCCAAGCAAATTCAATCAAGTTTTGTACCAAATTCATGTTTCCAATCAAGTTTCCTTGATTGGAATGTCCAAGTATGATCATGGAGCCAAATGCACATGTGTTATGCATTGGTTTTCCCCATACTTGGTCACCAAAGTGATTTTTATCTCGTCAACTTAATTTTTCAAGGGATGCAATGACATTTTGAGAAATTGAGTTGATCCTAACATCTCACCCCATTTCTAGCAAACAAAAACGTTTTGGTAAACCTTATAGTTTTTGTGAGATGTCCCCAAAGTTACCCAATTGTTTCCCATTAATTTCGAAACAATCATGAAGGGTTTTGAATGCATTTTGAAGTTTATGAAGTACGACACATTCCCAACTCTCTTCTTAGGAAACTAAATTCATTTTCGGGGAGTGGTTTAGTGAAAATGTCAGCTAGGTTTGATTTGGACTCTACATGTGAGAGCACAATATCTCCCCTAGCAACATGATCCCTAATGAAGTGGTGACGCACTTCAATATGTTTGGTCCTAGAATGATGGACTGGATTCTTGGTTAGATTAATTGTGTTAATGTTGTCACACAACACTTGCACACTCTTGTAAGTCAATCCATAGTCCTCTAGAGTGTGAATCATCCATAACAATTGTGATACACTCTCTCCCATAGCAATATATTCTGCCTCGGTCGTGGAGAGAGCAACACAATGTTGCTTCCGACTTGACCAACTAACTAAAGATGATCCTAGAAATTGGCAACCCCCACTCGTGCTTTTTCGATCCAACTTGCATCCAGCATAGTCGGAATCGGTATAGCCAATTAGATCAAATGATTCGGTATGGGGGTACCAAAGACCAACTCCTATTGTGCCTTTAAGATATCTCAAAATTCACTTAACAGCGATTAAATGAGATTCCTTGGCACAGACTTGATACCTAGCGTGCATACCCACAGCGAAAAGAATATCAGGTCGACTAGTTGTGAGATATAGCAAACTCCCTATCATGCTTCGATATTGAGTCAAATCAACGGGTTTACCACTCTCATCATTATCTAATCTTGTATTTGTAGCCATGGGGGTGGTTACCTCTTTTGAATCACTCATATTGAAGTTTCGAAGCATTTCTTGTGTGTATTTCGATTGGTGCACTTGGATACCATCGCGAGTTTGCTTGATTTCAAGGTCAAGGAAGAAAGTCCACTCTCCCACTAGACTCATTTCAAATTCACTCTCCATGTGTCCAATGAACTCATTTAAATAGCCCTTGTTATTTGAGCCACAAATTATGTCATCGACATATACTTGGGCCACAAAAATATTGTCACCATCTCTACGTAGAAATAGTGTAGGGTCTATTTGACCTCTAACGAAGCCTTTGTCAATTAGGAATGTCGACAACCGCTCATACCAAGCTCGGGGTGCTTGTTTAAGGCCATAAAGTGCCTTTTTGAGTTTGAACACGTGGTTTGGAAATTCGGTACTCTCAAACCCCGGTGGTTGTTCAACATAGACCTCTTCTCTAATCAAACCATTTAGGAAGGCCGATTTGACGTCCATTTGATATAATTTGAAACCACGATGAGCTGCAAATGCAAGCATCAATTGGATGGACTCTAATCGTGCCACGGGAGCATAAGTCTCATCATAATCAAGGCCTTCAACTTGACTATAGCCCTTGGCTACTAAGCGTGCATTGTTTCTAATGATTTCTCCCTTATGGTTCAACTTATTTTTGAAGACCCATTTGGTTCCAATGATGGTGGTCTTCTTAGGTCTAGGGACTAAGTCCCACACTTGACTCCTTTCAAATTGACCTAGTTCATCTTGCATTGCAATGATCCAATCGGGATCACTTAATGCTTCATCAATTTTTCTAGGTTCAATTTCGGAAATTAAGGCAACTTCATTAGCCTCATTCCGGAAGAATGATCTAGTTCTAACCTCATGATGGATGTCTCCAACAATTTGTTCTTGGGGATGACTAGAGACTAATCTAGTTTGCCTAGGTGTTGGTGGTGCTTCTTGAATGGGTTCACTAGACATAAGGTCAGCCTCAGGATCCGGCTGATCTATTGGATGTCTAGGCTCACCGTCATCGGATTCATCACCATCAACAACACTTGGAGTTTCATTCAAACTTAGTCTCCTAAGCTCGAGTTGGACTCCTTCTACATTTTCTGATTGATCATTTGATTTTGGAATTTCTTCAAAGACCACATCAGAAGACTCTTCAACTAATCTAGACTTCTTGTTGTAGACTCGGTAGGCTTTGCTAACGAGGGAATACCCGACTAGTATCCCTTCATCAGCCTTTGCCGTGAACTTTCCAAGATGATCCTTGGTGTTTAGGATGAACACCTTACAACCAAACACTCTAAGGTGTTTAACCGTAGGTGGTTTTCCAAACCAAAGTTCATGGGGAGTCTTTCCTAAAAACCTATGGATGAGAACTCGATTTTGCACATAGCAAGCTGTATTTACAGCTTCAACCCATAAGTAACTCGGTAGTGAGTACTCATTAAGCATGCTTCGTGCAGCCTCTTGTAGAACACGGTTCTTCCTCTCTACAACACCATTTTGTTGTGGTGTTCTAGGAGTGGAGAACTCATGCTTATACCCTCTATCTTGACAAAATTCTAAAAACTGTTGGTTTTTAATTCACCTCCGTGATCACTTCTAATTGTCTTAATTGTCAATGATTTTTCATTTTCAACTCTTCTACAAAAAGAAATGAAAATATCTAAGGTTTGATCCTTATATTTTAAAAAGTAAGTCCGTGTATATCTAGTGAAATCATCAATGATCACAAAACAATATCTACTTCCATTCAATGATATGATAATACTGCAATCAAATAGATCCATGTGAAGTAAATCTAAAGCTGTAGAAGTACTTACAGCGCTTTTACCTTTATGTGCAGATTTAGTTTGCTTACCCATTTGACATGCATCACAAAGTTTGTCCTTTTCATAATATTAGTAGCACTTTTAAATGAAACTTGATAAATATTGTCTACTCTTGTTCCTACTAGTACCGTGTCCAAGGTGTCATGTTGTCTAACTAGACATTGACTTGGTTGAAAATCAATTGTGTAACCCGTGTCACACAATTGACTGACACTTAGGAGATTAAATTTCATCCCCTTGACTAGAAGGACATTTGAAATTCTAAGACATTTGGATATTTGAATGTCTCCTATTCCTATGACCTTAAGACTACCATTGTTACCAAATAAAACATTACCTCTACTTTTCTTGTGAAGTGTGGTGAACAATGATCTATCCCCGGTCATGTGTTTGGAGCATCCACTATCAACGAACCAAGTTGATAGATACTCCCCCTCAATCATAACCTACACAATTCGAAAAATAGAAGTTTTAGGAACCCAAACCTTGGGACCTAAAGCATCAACTAAACAAGACTTAGGCACCCATGCCTTGACAAATTTCTTTTGGACTCTAGGTGTCTTAGATTGTCTCATATCAGTCCTAGACATCAAAGACACGAATGAAGGTTCTTTGGGTCGGTAACCAATACCAGCCCTATTGTAGACTGCCCTTTGGGCATTTAAGATCATGTCTAGAGTCTTAGAGCTAGTTGAGAACTTCTCAAGAATATTCTTGAGCTTCTCAACTTCGCTCTTCAATGATTGGTTTTCTTTTTCCAACAAATCATCATGCAAATCATCTATATCCTCAACCCTAGAGGATTTCAAACTTTCAACCTCAAGTTTCAATGACTTAATCTCATCTTCTAACATTTCAACATGCAAGTCATCGATATTATCATCCCTAGATGCTTTCAATTGATCAATTTCTAATTGCAAGGATTTAACCTTATTTTTAGACTTCTTTAGCATATTGGTTAAACATGCAATAGCTCTATAGCATTTCTCAAGCTCAGGAGAAGTTACCTCTTCATCATCCGAAGATGATGAAGCCGCGTTTGAGGAGTTGGATGATTCATCACTGCTTTCCTCTCCAAGAGCCATGAGTGCCACATGCCTTGTGCTCTTCTCCTCCTTTTCTTCATCGGATGAGCTTGAAGAGGATTCATCCCAAGTGGCCTTCAAGGCCTTCTTCTCCTTCTTGGATTTTTCCTCTTTCCTCTTGGATTTCTCCTCCTTTTTCTTTAGCTTTGGGCATTCACTCTTGAAGTGCCCTTTCCTACCACACTCAAAGCAAGATACATTAGTCTTATCAACTTTAGCTTCACTAGGGTTACCTTTACCCTTGAAGCGTCGATCCCTTCTCATCATCCTTCTCACAAAGTTTGCCATCTCGGAGGATGAGGAGCTGCTGCCATCTTCCTTGGAATCGGACTCGGATTCGGAAGAGGATGAAGATGAAGAGACTTCCTTCTCCTTCTTCTTCTTGTTGGATCGATCCCCTGCAACTAAGGCAATCCCCTTCTCCTTGGGGCCTTTGTTAGCCATTTCATGCAATTCCATCTCACAAAATAAATCATCTAACTTAACAATGGATAAATCCTTGGATACTTTGTAGGCATTCACCATGGATGACCACAAAGCATTCCTTGGAAATGCTTTGAGTACATACCTCACAAGGTCGCGATTCTCGACCTTTTCATCAATCGAATGGAGCCCATTGAGAACTTCCTTGAACCGGCTATGTAGCTCACTTACCGACTCATTTTCCTTCATGGAAAGGTTTTGTAATTGGTTGAGAAACAAATCCCTCTTGGCGATTCTTGAATCTCGGGTGCCCTCGTCGAGTTCGATGAGCTTGTTCCACAAGTCCTTTGCACTTGTGAAAGGACCAACCTTGATGAGTTGGTCTTTGTTCATGCCGTATTGTAGAGTGACGACCGCCTTGGCGTCGGCTTCACTCTTCCGAGTTTGTTCAGCCGTCCACCGCGAAGATTCAAGTTCTTTGCCTTCATCATCCTTCGGAGGGGTGAAGCCCTCCTTCATCGCGAACCAAGTGTTGATGTCCATCTTCAAATAATACTCCATCTTTGATCTCCAATATTGGAAATCAGCCCCATCAAAGAAGGGAGGTCGGGTGGTGGAAAACCCTTCGTTCAATGCCATGGATGATAGCTCTCGGTTGTTAATCCGCAAAAACAGAGCCCCAAGCTCTGATACCACTTGTTGGAACCGGATGGCTAGAGAGGGGGGTGAATATAGCCAAACACTTGGACTTAGAACTTTAACAAATTCTGCACTCAAACTTATCAGTAGCACAGTGGAAGAAACAATCACAGAGTAAGCAGAAAATAGAAAACAAAAGCAAACTAACACAACTAGCAAGATCGCTAACAAGGAGGGTTTACAAGGTTCGGGGATAACTTGCCCCTACTCCTTGGCATGCCCTTAAGGTGTGCGATCCCTTGATCGTCGGCAGATCAAGCCCCGGTGAACATCGGATAGTAAGCAACCTCCTTCTCGGTGGAGAAACCTCTCCACAGCGTTTCAATCAAGGATATAGGTTTAAGCACAATGAAACACAAGAAAGATCTTACTTAGCACTAGCAAAGACAAGAACACAGCAAGCTTCCTCCTGAGCTCCACCCATCGACGATCTCACGCAAGAACCCTTTTCCCGTGTCTTCTCGCTGTTGGACTCGAATCCTCTTGTTCTTTCCTCCAAGTGCTCAAGCAAGGGATGATTGCTTTAGGATTGCTGTAGCTTGCTCAAGATGATAGAACTGAAGAACACGCAAGCAAGTTGTGGAGAACACAAGGGCGCAGCAAGAACTCAAGCAGCAGAACTCTCTCTATATTGAGCCAACTCCTCTCCGCTCCTTTTGTTCCTCCACTGAGTATCAGGTGACACCATCTCCCTGCAGCCTCCAGCTGCTCACCTGCAACCACCAGCTACCACTGAGCTCCTCTGGACTCCCTGAGCCTCCCTCAGACCAGCCCCAGACAGCAGCTCCAGCCATCGCCAGGGCCCGTTGCAACCTGAGATGGAAAAACAGACAAACCTGCTCCAAGGAAAGGTCTCCATTGACTCTCCTTGAGTGTTTGAATCCTTCCCTGTCACCTGCAACTTAATCAGAGTGTTAGCACAACATATCAAGCAGAAAATCATATATCAGATGTTAAGCGCAGAGAATCAGATACGTTCAGACGCGATCAGAGCGTCTGACAGTGCATTTTGAATTAAAGTGATCGGTCACCGGACCGATCAGAGAGCCTCCTAATCGATCACCAGACCGATCAGGCTGGGTCCAGACTGATCAGGATTCGTCCTGATCGGTCCCCAACGCTTAATCAGAAATCGCGATTTCTTTGGGATTCTCCTGGATCGATCACCAGACCGATCCCAGGTCGTGGATCAATCACCAGACCGATCCACCCCTTTATCGGGCGATTTCTGAGCTTCGCAGTCCAAACTTCCTGATCGGTCACCAGACCGATCAGGTCATGGCCAGATAGATCAGGCTCCGTCCTGATCGATCATAGAGAGGAACCTGCGACGCTGGATTGTTCTCCAGAACGATCTGCACAGTGATCATGATCGGTCACCAGACCGATCAGGAGCAGATCAGCAAGGGAACTCAACCTCACTGTTTGCTCCCTGATCGGTCACCAGACCGATCAGGAGCCAAGCAATGGGTGAAACGCATACTCCCTGATCGGTCACCAGACCGATCCACGAAGGAGCACCGTGCCAACTCCCTGATCGGTCACCAGACCGATCCAGGGGCTCCAACCTAGCCCTCCAAGCTAGGACCTGACCCTCCAAGCCAGGGTTTTTCCACTAACTCTCCAGTTGGGACTTTTCACCTAACCCTCCAAGTTAGGACTTTTCACCTAGCCCTCCAAGCTAGACTTTTCACCCAACCTTCCGAGTTAGAACTTTCCATACCTAGCCCTCCAAGCTAGGACCTGACCCTCCAAGCCAGGACTTTTTCACCTAACTCTCCAAGTTGGGACTTTTCACCTAACCCTCCAAGTTAGGACTTTTCACCTAGCCCTCCAAGCTAGGACTTTTCACCCAACCTTTCCGAATTAGGACTTTTCACCACCTCGCCCTCCAAGCTAGGATATTTCAACACCTAACCCTCTAGGTTAGGATCTTCCAACACCTAGCCCTCCAAGCTAGGATTTTCCATACCATGCCTGATCCCCGATCAGGACTTAATCATAATCATCATAATCATCAACCTAAACTAAAATCGGTGTCAACACCAAAACAATAATCAGGGCCAGACTGCATCAACAATCTCCCCCTTTTTGTTGTTTGACAACCTGATTTTAAGTTTAGGGATTTTCAATCAATTATCTCAACTTCCAGAATCATGGGGAATCAAGATCCTCCCCCTACAATATAATCATCCTAAACTTAACCAACCAACACTCTCCCCCTTTGTTGAACACCGAAAAGGGTCTAGAGGGGCTGTTAAGTTTAACCATACTCCCCCTCAACCCTAGGGGTATCCAAACCAACAAAGGTATGATGTAATTTTGGACAACATATGACATTATGTGAAAAGATAGATCAAGATATAGCAATCACATGCAGCATATGAACATGGTCGGCAGACAATGGTTGGCAGTTTCAAGGCCGGATGATCAGAGAGTGGTGCAAGGAATTTGGAATCAAGCAGGCCTTCACTTCAGTGGCATATCCCCAGAGTAATGGTCAGGCCGAGGTAACTAACAGAGAGATTCTGAAAGGACTCAGAGCCAAGTTAGACCAGGTCGGTGGGTCTTGGGTGGACGAGCTGCCTGGTGTTCTGTGGGCTCTTCGGACCACCCCCAAAGAAGGGTCAGGATGCACTCCCTTCCAGTTAGTATACGGTAGTGAAGCTGTGGTCCCCATGGAGGTCGGCTGTGAGTCTGACAGAAGACATCTGTATGGGGAGGACAATGCGGAAAAAAGACGAGCGGAACTAGATCTGATTGAGGAGGTCCGAGCTAAGGCTGCAGTCAGCATGGCTGTTTACCAACAAAGGATGCGGCGTCAATACAACTAGAAGGTTATACCCCAAAGTTTTCAAGTAGGGGACAAAGTATGAAAGAGAATCAAGCCAGTGGGAGAAGTACGCAAGCTGGAGCCTCAGTGGAGTGGCCCTTTTCTGGTGGTCAAGGCATTAGGGTCGGGAGCTTACTACCTGTAAGACGCTTAAGGGAAGCAGCTGGGAAGGCCCTGGAGTGCAGTACACTTGAGAATGTACCGTGAGGAGAGTTGAGTGGACTCATCCTTGTACTTGTATTTGAAAAATGTGATAGAAGAACTCGAAGCCCATGGAAGAACAGTTCCTGCAAGTTATAAGTGGGCCTGCTCCCACGCACCCACAGGACTCGGCGCCGATCGAGCGTGGCATTCCACGTTCGGTCGGGCCCGGTCGGGCGTGGCGGTCCACGCTCGGTCAGGGTAAGTCGGACGGTGTCCAGACTCTTGCTAAGGCAAGTTATAAGTGAGTCTGCTCCCACGCACCCACCGGACTCGGCGCCGATCGGGCGTGGCATTCCACGTTCGGTCGGGCTCGGTCGGGCGTGGCGGTCCACGCTCGGTCAGGGTAAGTCGGACGGTGTCCAGACTCTTGCTAAGGCAAGTTATAAGTGGGCCTACTCCCACGCACCCACCGGACTCGACGCCGATCGGGCGTGGCATTCCACGTTCGGTCGGGCCCGGTCGGGCGTGGCGGTCCACGCTCGGTCAGGGTAAGTCGGATGGTGTCCAGACTCTTGCTAAGGCAAGTTATAAGTGGGTCTGCTCCCACGCACCCACCGGACTTGGCGCCGATCGGGCGTGGCATTCCACGTTCGGTCGGGCGTGGTGGTCCACGCTCGGTCAGGGTAAGTCGGACGGTGTCTAGACTCTTGCTCAGAGAAAAAATGAATTAATGCATTTCCACAGTATCTGCTGCCTGACCGTGGTTTCCCACGTTCCGATAGACAAAATGAGTGGTCGGTCGACCTAGCAGGACCGAGTCAATCAAACATTACCACATCAGTCAGCTCGGCTTCACCGAGTCAGGGTACTGACCTAACTGAGCAACATAGCCGGGTCAGGGCGCCGACCCGACCGAACAGCATACTCAGGTCGGGATACTGACCTGACCCAGTGGCATCCCCGAGCTCGGGCGTTAATCCAGTCAAACGTCTGATAATGCAGATGTCTCTAACAGTCGACACTTAGCGAAAACTCCTTGCCCGACCTGAAGGAGTCTACCTTACGATAATAATTTAAATGTCCCGAGCAATCTATACTTAGCGAAATTTTGCTGAATGACTTATAGCACCGGCTTTCGGTGGATAAGCCGGATGCGCCGAATAAACAATACTTAGTGGAAATTCCGGGTGTTATGAACAGTTGAGTAAAATAAAGAAGATAGTGAATCAGCGAAAGGGAGATCAGGACAGAAGCCATCACAAAATTGGGCCTCAAGGGCCAAGTCAGGCAAACAAGGGCCATTACAAAATTTTGAAAGCTTAAGAGCCGAGCAAGAACAGACTGAACGATAGCTCGGATAAAAGGGTTGAAAGCAAGTTAAGTAAACTTGGGAAAGGCATCTTGATCAGAGTAGGCTTTACCACGTTAGGGGGCAGGTCGGCGAGGAGGTGGCCGGCTTCTGTGAGCTGTTGTAGCGCGCCCTTCACCCCGTACATGATCATACCTACAGTTCGCTGGGTTACCTGGTGCAGGAAGGGCTGAGATTGGATATAGGCCAGCAGGGATTGTTCAATCCGGGCCGGCTCGCCAGCTCTGTAATCGGCTAGCTCTTTCTGCAGTCGGGCCACCTCAGCTTCTCGTTCTTTGAGCTGAGCGTCTTTAGTCGCTAGCCCTGTTTCTGTACTTACTAGTTGCGCCTCTAAAGCCTGAAAAGCTTCTCGCTGAGCTAGGAGTTCTGTCTCTTTGCCCTTCAGGGCTACAAGCTCCGTCTCTTTGCTCTGCAAAGTCAGTTGAGTCTGCTTGTGAGCAGTGGATACCTTCTGTAGCTGTCGCCGTAAGTCTCGGGCCTCATTGGTTTTCCTGTCTAAGTCAGAGCGGGCCCTGGCTTCGAGAGTGATAGCAGTTTTCTTTGAGGCCTCGGCGGCTCCCAGCTGAGTGGCGACCTGATCTATCTCACGAGCCGAGGCTGCCAACACCTCGTGCGCTCGTTCCAACCGGATGTCGCCCTCCGCCAATTGCATGCGTAGGGAAGTTATCTCGTCTCGAAGTCGGGCCTGACCCTCGTCGCCGGTCGGGAGAGCGCTCTGGGCTAGTTGGAGCTCTAAGTCTTTTATCTTGTACCCTGCCGCCCGACATTCTCTAGCATTCACGACCAAGGCCTTAGTGATCGCATGGCTCGTGACCCACAACTGCACGGGAACACGTGACGTGTGAGGAAAATGAAAAGGATAAAGGAAAGAGGAGGGCATACCTTGGTCATATCCATCGCAAAGTTGTCGGCTAAACTGAAAGGACTTCGTCCTTCGGTCAACTCTAGGCCTTGGTCCCAGGCCGCGGTCAGATGATCGTGCAGATTAAGTGGTTGGGGTTCAACCATCTGAAGTAAGGAGGTTTCAGAGGGAAGCTGCACCTCTACCGAAGCTCGGGGGATATTGTGCATGGATAAGAGGGCGTCGGCGGCTTCTTCACTAACAAGATCAACGACGGCCGCCGGGCGAGGAGGGGCCGAGCTGGAGGCTAAATCTCCTGGGCGGGGTAATCCCGAGCTAGGGAGGAAGACCCCGGGTCGAGGAGTACTCGCGGATGGGACAGAGGTTCCCGGGTGAGGAGAGGCTGAGCGAGAGGTTGACAGCCGAACTCTCACGCGACCGAGTGGGGGAGTCGGCAGATTAGGTGCCTCCCCGAGCCGGGCTCGAGTTGCGGAGGTACTGGAGGAAGCAGCTTCCCGGGGACGTTTCTTCCGAGATACCTGGGAAGCTGACTGATCCGTAGGGGCAGACGGCACCTCAGCCTCTACGCTGACCTCCGGGAGGTCTGCCTCGATGTGCTGGGCAAATAAGTCGAGCATCGAATCACTCCCCGCCTCGCCTGGTTGCTCGGAGCAGGTGCCGCACTCACGGGCGGCACATTCCGATTCGCTAGCAGTTCGGCCGCTCGGGCGTTCAGGGCTTCTTCTTCCAAAGCCAGCTGATCGTCGATGAGGGCGTCCATCAGAGCCTGGGCTGCATGTCAGAAAGAGTTTTAGTTAGCATTAAAAGACCCCTAGGTGGAAAGGGGAGCTTACCATAGGTGTCGGGTAGCTCCGTCGAGACCTAACTCAGTCGGCAGATGTAGAGTACAGCCTCGCTTAGCAGTTTACCGGCATGGAAATGAAGTCCTCCGATCTTGGAGAAAGCTAGTTGAAAGCTAGGGTCGGCACGGTATTTCTTAGGAGCAGCTGGGTGATCCGGTAACTCTTCCAACCAGTTAGTCAGCCAGGACGCGGTCGGGGTAGTGCTTATGTAAAAGAAATGGGATTTCCACCCCTTGTTAGAGGAGGGAACTTTATCTAGAAAGGCCGTTTTAACCCTGGCCTGAAAAAAGAAACAGCCCGGTTCTTGCATTTTGAGGTAGAAGAAGAGATGGAAGACTCGAGGAGTGAGGGGGACCCGGAAGGACTCGAAAATGATTACCGTGCCACACAAGATCCGGATCGAATTTGGGGCTAACTGGGAAAGGGACACTTGGAAGTACTTACAGATCTCCACAATAAAAGGATGCAAAGGAAATCGCAAGCCGGCCAGAAAGTGGTCCTTAAAGATAGTAAAGTAGTTCACTGGGGCGTGGTTAGGCCGGTCATCACGAGAGGGAAGAGCAAAAACGAGATTCTCCGGAACCTGATAATCTATACGAAGCGTCTCTAAGGCACCCAGAGACAGGGTAGAACGGGTAGTAGTATACCACGGCCTGGGTGTGGAGGATGGTCCAGCCATCTAGTCGGACTCGGGAGTTAACAGAATAGACTCAGGCGAAAGAGAAGAATACCTAACGGTCGGGTTCCGTGGAGGACGCCGGTCGGCGGAACTCGCAGGACCAGGGGCGGAGGTCGAATGAGAGAGCAGTGAAAAATGGGGATCGAGAAGGTGAGAGGGGGAAATGAACGAGTTGGGCGTATTTATACCCCGTTGGGAAGCGGAGGAGACCGTCCGATACGGCTGGAGAAAAAAGCGGGAACGGATCTCCGCCGTTAGTTTCCCGCCGCTTCCCAAGATCATAAATCTTATCACTGGCGCCTCGGGGCCAAGGGCCTCCCCGTCGTAGGGGGACGCGTGTAACAGCAATAAATGTTGATTTGATAAGCGGTACGGCATTTATGGCTGACAGTCTCGGGACACAGAGAAGAACCAGGACGCGAGGGGTTAGTTGACCCGACCAGGTGGATGGCCTAGTCAATCGGACTAGCTCCTCCTTCGACTAGACTTGAAGGGAAGGCTTATGATCTGGCCGGGTGATTGAGCCCGGTCAGATTGAGCTCGGCCGAGGACAGTTCGATGGGAAGAACCTGGACCCGACGCGAGTCGGGTAAAATGGAATAAACGTAGAGACAAACAAATGTCTAATCTACCACGGACGTCCAAGCACATCCACCCGAGGTCTGGTGCTCGGGATAAGACGCTTGAGGTCCGGCACACGGGGATGAATACTCGAGGTCGGGGATAAGAGGCCCGAGGCCGAGCACTCGAGGCCGAGCACTCGAGGCTGAGCACTCGAGGCCGAGCACTCGAGGCCGAACACTCGAGGCCGAACACTCGAGGCCGAGCCCTCGAGGCCGAGCACTCGAGGCCGAACACTCGAGGCCGAGCACTCGAGGCCGAGCCCTCGGGGCCGAGCCCTCGAGGCCGAACACTCGAGGCTGAGCACTCGAGGTCGAGCACTCGGGGCCGAGCACTCAGTGTCGAGCACTGGGGGTTAGGCCTTTGAGGTCAGACATTCAGGATCGTACCCCCGAGGTCGGGCATCCAAGGTGCCCGGGCACCTTAAGTCGGACACTCTGACGCTATTCCAAAAGCTGAAGTGAATATGTAACCCAGTTGAGCCGACCTGATAGGTCTTAGTAATAAAAGAGTCATGTTCGCCGTAAGGATCTGTCAAAACTCTTCATTAAGAAGAAAAGACCGCTGACATAATCATTACCTGACACATCCGCCGAACATTAATTAGGGTTGAAAGAGACAGATTTGTAGAATTGTCAGGCGGCTGTGGAAGCCTCACCCCACCGCTGAGATAGCCAATAACTCAGTCTGACCCCTGATTGATTCTTAATGAGACATGACAGCTCACACGAGGGAAGATCCTTCCCCTCCCCTATATAAACCCCATTTGAGCTTCAGAGAGGGGATTGCTGCCACTCTGCAACCACGTCATTACTCTGTGAGCCCCATTTTGGTCCGAGCCGAGTGACTTGAGTCTTACTCTTATTCAGCCCGAATCCAACCCCTCGAGCTATAGCAGACCAGGTCGTCTTGGTCAGACCGGGTCATCCGAGTGAGAACTGGTCTTCGCTTGTCGACAGGATCGATCAGATATATTGTTCCAACCACTACTAGAATTTTTGCATTCAACAACACATAATCGACAACGATTTTTTGATAAAGTGTTGTCTTATGTCAATTTAACAACAGTTTTAGTATTAACCGTTGTTGTTGTTGGTCTGTATACGTAAAAAGACAACAGTAATAACAAAATGTTGTCGTATGTATACTCAACAACAACAGTTATAAAATAACTGTTGTCTATAGGCGGGATTTACAACAACTGATGTGATAAACTGTTGTCTATTATGACAATAGATAACAGTTATATTAAACTGTTGTTGTTGTATTGTTGTGCTGTTCAAGCAATAAACAAAATCAACGGTGGATATCCAACTGCAAAAAAATAACGAACTATTGAATCCTCATTCTCTTATTTTTCGATCCTTAATCATCTTTTTTCTCGTCGCACAAACCCCGAATCTTTTCTCTTCCTCGCCCTCCAACCACCCAAACCCCCGACCATTTCCGCTTCTCTCACACAAACCCCTCGCAGCCACGAGTCGACGCCTCTCCCCCTTCTTCATCGCCCGAGTCCAAGGAAGCCCCGAGAGCGGCGCTTCCTTTCACCCTCGCGAGGTGAGCCCCGACTCCTCTCGCTCTCTTCTTCTTCATCGTGCAAGCAAGGAGGTGACGCCTCCTCACTTACCTTTTCTTCTTCCTCGATCGCGTGCCCTAGCTACTGACGCCCAGGCAAGCAGTACCCTGCGTCAACACCGCATCTTCATCGCTAGCTACGACAGGCGAATTGCTCCTTCCCGGCTGAGTGCCACTGCCAGCGGCCCTCCTAGTGAGTTGAGATCGCTATTGATTATTTTTGGTACCGTGAGTTGGAGCTAACCTAGTCCTCTTCCTAGGGATTTCTGGAAATTAGGGCTCTTGCATGTGGCTGGGTTTCTTCTGATCGAAACAGAAAGGGGCAGAGGAATGCTTGGTGTGTGGGTTTTCAGGTAAGGCTTGGTTGTGATCTTCATTCTTGGATGTTTCCCTTTGGATTCCCAAACATGTATGTGAGCTCTATTAGATTCCCAAATTGCATTAGCTAGGTTTAGTTGAGCTTTGATCATTTCTTTTATGTAGGACCCAACTAATTCCTTGATAACTTCATTCATTCACTAACTGTTGATGAGTTTAAAACTAAGAACATTGTCCAGTAGTGCATAATTTTCTGCCAACCCTATTAGTAGTTTACAAGTAGATTTATAGCATCTTATGCTCTTTGGTTTGTTGTGTAAGACTTTGCTATTCAGACAAAAACTAACAATTTGTTTGTAGATATATTTTGTAACTTTATTTATTACTCTGTAAGAAATTATATTTAATGTAATGAAAATGTTTAAGGATCTAAATGTTACTATACTAATATAGGCTTTGGATGTACTTCAATAGTAAGATGCAATCCATATGTCAACCTCAAATAATTTCCCTCAGAATAGATCTGACAATGCATATTATTTTAAATTAAATTTGCTTAAACTACATCTCGGAACTGATATTATGTGAATTTACGCATAGAAATGAATGGTTTGAGGTAGTTACAAATATTGACATTAGATATTGCATGCTATGAATATTGCATGCTATGAATATTGCATGCTATGAATATGTGAATATTGCATGCTATGAATATTGCTTAAGGTTTTTCCTTTTTCTCCCTTATTTACTTATTTTTGCTCAAATATTGACAATAGATATTGCATGCTATGAATATGTGATGTTTCTTGTTAGGTGGGTTAAGATTTTATTGTATAATGTGTATTTATTTTGAAGGTAGGTGTTGGCTCATTTCTAGTTGATTAGTACTTGTAACAAGAATGGACAAAGAATGGATGTCAAAGGATAGATTATCACGTGAATATGGTATTGGAGTAGAGTATTTCTTGCAATTTGCACTGGATAACACTAACAATCCTAATGCAATACCTTGCCCATGTGCAAGATGTGGTAATATCAAGAAGAAAAATGTTGAAATTATAAGGGCACAGGCACATTTGTATAGTAATGGTATAGATTTGACATATCATACAAGGATATGACATGGGGAAAGTAGTATGGCAGAGAACTCAATGAATGGTAATGATCGAGTTGGGCAAGATGAAGACAATTCTTTTGGTGAGGAGCCTATAGATATGGTGCAGGCTATTTATGATAGTTATGATCAGAATCTAAGCCATTTCAATAAGCTACTTGAAGATGCCGAGAAATGCCTATATCCTGGATGTACCAAATTCACAAAGTTATCTGCCATTGTGAAATTATTTAACTTGAAGGCAAAATATAATTGGAGTGATACAAGTTTCACCGATCTACTTATTTTGTTTGGAGAAATGCTTCCAACTGACAACGAATTGTCATTATCTCTGTATGACGCAAAGAAAAGCTTACGTGCATTAGGGATGAATTATATGAAAATTCATGCTTGCCCTAATGATTGTATCTTATATCGAAAGAAGTACGAAGACTTTGCCAACTGCCCTACTTGCGGGACATCAAGGTGGAAGTTAAGCAACAAATCCAAGGTAAAAGAAGGAGTTCCTGCAAAGATCCTATGGTATTTCCCACCTATTCCAAGATTTCAAAGAATGTTTAAGAATAAGGCAATATCCAAGGAGTTGACTTGGCATGCCGATAAAAGACTTCGTAATGGATATTTACGTCATCCAGCAGATGTGCCTTCTTAGAAATTAATTGATCGCATGTGGCCAGATTTTTCTGCCGAGCCAAGAAATCTGAGATTGGCTATATCGGCAGACGGGATCAATCCCCATAGTTTGATGAGTTCTGCATATAGTTGTTGGCCAGTTTTAATGATCACATACAATCTTCCACCATGGCCTTAGGTTCGTTCCAAGGAAGAAAACAAGTACAGTGGGAAGTGA
The DNA here is from genome assembly GCA_024364735.1 of Boesenbergia rotunda. Lineage (NCBI taxonomy): Eukaryota > Viridiplantae > Streptophyta > Magnoliopsida > Zingiberales > Zingiberaceae > Boesenbergia > Boesenbergia rotunda. The sequence continues at coordinate 677,261 of JAGFNQ010000727.1, read as the reverse complement.
TTAAGGTATTTATACTTCTATTTAAATCAAAAAATTTTATTGTGTATAATATTGGTATTTTAAGCATTAAAAATATGAATTATCTTTGCCTTAGGTTCCTAGGCAACCGGATGTCAAACAATGTGGATATTATGTGATGAGATTTATGAAGCAAATTACTGAAGAAGTTACATCAATCGAGGGGGATGCATTCCGAACGATAGTAATAATTTCTTTATTATCTCAAATATTTAAAGTTATCTAATTATAAATTTTTTCAAGTTGTTATGTTTTATTCTGTACAATCATATAATGTGTTTTTGTTCATAGTTTGCAAAAGCAGAGTACTCCCAAGATGAAATTGATGAAGTGCGCTCCGCGATAGCTGATTGTATACAGGATTATATTTGATAATAGGTATGTAAATGTTAGTTACTAAGGTTTAAACTTTTCCTGGTAAATGTTAGTTACTAAGCTTTCGGGTGATATTCCCCTGAATCAAACAATATACATCAACAATATTTTTTTTAGAGATGTTGTAACCTGAGATTATTTTTTATACGTTGGAGAACAATTAGTTTAGTGGACATGAAAGTTACTTAGATGTTCAAGTAGATTCGTTGAACAATAGAGTCGTACTAGTTTGGCCAAATTCCTTTTAATGCTGTGGTCTAAAACCTGCAGAAACTTGATATTTAGTTGCTTTCTTGCATCTCTACTTAAATTTGCAGCCTAGCCTTTCAAGTGTTCTCATTTAAGGAGGATAAACTAATCACCACTACAGATCACTGAACTCATCACTAGGAATTAAACTTTTCAACAAGCTGCATTTACTACTAGATACGATTCAACTCAAATATCATATTACTCGAAATAGTAGTGGACAGACTGAATTTGATATGACTAATTGTATGATCGTATGAAATTAACATAAATATAAACACATTCATCCAATAGAAATTCCTTCAATACATTTTTTTTCAATATATTTTGGAGCTTCAGCAGTTCTGCCTAACATCCCTGATTGGATACAATTCTTCAATATATTTTTTTATTTGCCTAAACAGACACAGTTTGTGATTCAGAATATGATTCTGAATCACAAACAATCAATCAAGAACATGTGTCAGATATTTAATATGGTCGTCTGAGTATTTTCCTTGAAAAGTGGTTGCAAGGCTGTAAATGTCTAAATAAGCCAAGCTAGCAATTTCCTTATAATTGCAAGTGCTGATACATGCATATCTTTTTTGTTTGTTTGTTTGTTAGTTTGTTATTTTTGTTGTTTGTTGATACATATCTTCATGGATCATTTTTTATTGGACATATGCATTTAATAGAATAACTAATTAGAGTGTTTGTCTCTTTTTTCCAACTGCAGGGACTTGTTCGTGATCATGTTCGAAGACCATTAATCTGACCTTCCAAGCTATAATTTTTGTGATTTGAACTTCATTGTAAGTTTAGTTGGGTCAGAATTATATATAATTTGAACTCTTGTAATTTGGGTCAGAAGATACTTTAGTGGTTTCGTCTGTAGAAAGGTTTTTGGACAGAAGATACTTTTGTGGTTTCGTCTGTAGAAAGGTTGTGGTGGATCTTTATTGTAAATATGTTGATGATGTTTGATATATATAGTTTTTGTTTCGAGGTTAAATTATTGCCTTTTAATTGAAAATATAATGGAAATATCTTTGTTGTCAAATTGGTATGAAACTGTTGTGGAACAGTACAAACGCACAACAGGTTTTTTTAAAGCTAAACTGTTGTTGTAGATAAACGACAACAGTGCTATATAGGTAAAATTGTTATCGAATATAATAGAAGACAACGGTGAATTCGGTATACGACAACAGTTAAACACCGTTGTTAAAACTCATCTAAACGACAACAGTGAAAACCCTAAACGACAACAGTGATAAACTGTTGTTATTGATATACGACAACGGTTATAAAACTGTTGTCGAATATAATAAAAGACAACAGTGAAAAACTGTTATGAAAATGTTGTCGAATGTGGTATACGACAACAGTGGAAAATTGTTGTCAAACTGTTGTCGTAGACCAAACGACAACAGTGATTCACTGTTGTCGTAGACCCCCCTTTTAACAACATGACCTTTAACAACAGTGGTATTTGGCATACGACAACAGTGATTCACTGTTGTTGAATGCATTTTTTCTAGTAGTGAACCTCCATCGATTTAATGTGACCTCTCCTCTCCTGCTCCAAAACATGTCCATCCGAGTAATGAATTGGCGAGCAAGGAAAAATCTACCTTGTCGCGGCAAGGGAGGGACACGCGGGGAAAACATAGCTTCGTCGCAGCGAGGGAGGGAGGCTACGGAGAGTGAAAACATGTTCCGCGACAAGAGCATGGTGAGAGCATTTCGGCGAGGAAAACGACAGGAGGAAGAGACCGCTGCGGTGAGGGAGGGGCGGCGAGGAGGGAGGCACTGAGCTCGTCTCGCCGAGGGAGGGCGAGGCCCGTCGTGGCTAGGGAGGGGGCGAGTGTCATCGTGGTGAGAGAGGGCGTCAGGTGAGGGAGGACGGGGAAAAAATCTAGAGGCGTTAACGAGAAAAAGCTTTATTTAAAGAAATAAAAAAGAAAAGAAAAATTGACGTGGATTGAGTCACGATGGCAGGGCCGTAGCAGTCCACGAAAACAAATCCGTATCTTATCTATGTATATAATTTATGTTAAAATATCAATGTTAATATACTATTTGATTAGGCTGATTCCATTTCGACTTAGGCTATTACAAAAATGATTAACGAGGTCGGTCCTGTCCCACGAAAATTTTTCATCGACCGTCAAGATAAATCGAGAAGCGCTCATAATAGACGGTCTAAAAGCCCAGCATCCCAGGATTGATGTCCTATTTAGAAAAAAAAAATTCCTATAAATACATCGTAATAGGGAATCGAACTATGAATATCTGAGATAGTGATTAATCATCTTATCGCTGCACCATATCTCCGAGAGGGACTTTGGCTATTACGAACTGTATCAAAGAGGCTCCTGGTGTCTGATGGTACTGTGGTAAGGTATGCAGAGGTCCAAACAAGCAATAGGCGGGCCCCGGGCTAAAAAGAGCAAGACTGCCAAGTGCAAGTGTGGAGCCAAGTATACACCCGGGCATTCAATCGAGTCCATTCTTTTCTAACATGTAATGAGAAGGTATTCGAGACACATGCTTTATTAATCGGATCCAACGCGCAACTCGGGTAAATTACTAAATTCTAACTGTCTGACACAGCCATTGATCAAGTGGTCCCACGTAGGGGTGAGTATTCGGTTAAAACCGAACCGAACCGAACCGAATAAACCGAAAACCGAATAAACCGATTTTTTTCAAAAAAATCGAACCGACCGAATTTCTCGATAAAAACCGAGAAACCCGAACCGAAAAAATTTCGGTTAATTCGGTTTTCAACCGAATTAACCGAATTACCCGAAATTTTAAATTTAATTCGAATTTTTAATTAAAATAACCAGATTTTATTTAATTAATTATATTTTTAAATAAAAATAATTAAATTAATATTTTTATTCGGTTTATTCGGTTTATTCGGTTTAACCGAATTACAAAACTCACAACCGAAACCGAACCGATTTAACCGAAAAACCGAACCGAATTATAAAAAAAAAACCGAAAACCGAATTAACCGAACCGAATTTCAAAATTCGGTTAATTCGGTTCGGTTAATTCGGTTTAACCGAATTTTTGCTCACCCCTAGTCCCACTCCCACGGATTTAGAGAGTATTTGAGAGATTTTTTTTTCTTGAAAAATGATTCTTATATAGATTATTTTAAAATTAGTGTAAAATTAAAATATAAAATATTTAGAAATAGAAGTTAAAAATTACTAATATAAAATTTGAGTGTGTTTGATGAATAATTATTTGTAAGCTTAATTTTTAATTAAATAATAATAATATCCTTAAACTATATAAATTAATTTTTTTTAATTATCTAAATATAATTTTGATACGCTATCAATAATGTTTTATATATTTATTATTATATATTAAATATTATATCAAAATTAATTTCTTTTAATAATATATATGTTTAAAATATATATATAATTAATAAAAATATAAATATAAAAAATGACAAAATTTATAAAAATATTATAAAAAATTTTGAATATATAAATTATATAAAAATAAAATTTTATTTAAAAGTATGGTGGTAATTATGTAAAATGATAAATTTATTAAGGGTATAAATGTCAACTTTTAATTCTAGACCATAAGCAAAAAAGCAGAAAAAAATATCAAATTTTTACTTCCAGCTTTTGACTAAAAATTATAGAAGTTAAAGTAGAATTTGACATTCACAAACACTCAAAAGTACTTCTGTGTAGCTAGAATCTAAAAAGCAGCTAACAGAAGTTCTTCCAAACACTCTCATAATCAAGTTGGACACACACAAGACTTGCTAATAGAGAGACATGATTTAATTTCCGACCAATACAACTATTGACTTGGTTATCTCGTATTAAGAAAGTTGTTTGACTAAAATTGAATAATTTACTCCTTTCTAAAATATATGGGATAGTTACAAAAGAAGTACAAAAATGACGACACCACCTACCAATAGAGCATGATGGTCAAGTAATGGCCCGAGGTTATAAAAACCTCGTTAGTGATGACGGTCAAGTGATGTTCGTACCCTTAACACCTAGGTGATTTTAAAAAATATATAAAAATAAGAAAAAAAAATTAAAAGTAACAAATATATAATAAATTAATAATTATTAATTAAAAATTTTGTTCTGGTGCATGTTTATATTATTTAATTATTTTAATACGCTACAAATAATATAATAAATATTAGATCGAAATATTACATTTCACAGGTCGAGTTTAGTTAACGTACGTTTTGTTTACATTATATCTATATATCACACTGAGGATGAAGCAAAGGTGTAGTATACTCAATTCGATCTTGTGCATATTTTCAATCATGAATGAAAGCAACTCTTCTTTTTTCAAGACCTTATTAGGCATATTCTTATAAATATGAGAATGATTAATAAATCATAAATAATAATAATAATTAAAATATGGTCTATAAATGTATTTTGTTTTTTTTCACAAATCTAATTATTAACTATATCTTTTAAAGTTTTCTAAATTATGATCAGAAGTAACTTAGCTAAAAATTGAATTCGCCTATCTTATTATTAGGAAGTTCAATATCATGTGACTCCTTTTGGTTGACTCAAATGAGCATTTGCACAAATAATGCTGTGGATTGCACTAGGTCGACATCTTATGGTATTACATTGAATACATTTTAATTAATATATTTTTAAATATTCAAATTCTAAATTTAATTTTTTAATTAAATTTTGAATCTTTACGTTATAATATTACATGCTCACCTTAACTGAATACAAGTAATATAATACAATATATATATATATATATATATATATATATATATATATATATATATATATATATATATATATATATATACACACACACACGTTGCAGACCAATTTATTATGGATTTGAGCAGACTCGATGCACCTGGATTTCAATTCAGGTGCCTCGAGTCCATTCCAACCATTTTTTTTAAAATTTTATTGGAATATATTAAATGTATTTAGAATTTAAGATTTTAAAATTCAGAAATTATGTTAAAATAGTTAAAGCCAATAAGATTTTTTCTCTAGGGGTTCAAGTTTATTCTTGGGTTATAGTGCTCGCGATAAAAATTTTAGATGCTCACGAAATATATTATATATATTTAGGATTTAAGATTTTAGGATTGAGTTTGCTTATGGTGAGTTTAAGATAATAATATTTTTCCTCTGGGGTTCAAGTTTTCCATAGTGTTCAAGATACAAAAATTTTAGATGCTCGCGAGATTAATAAATATATTTAGGATTTATATTTATGAAATTTTGATTTTTTAAAAAAAAATAATTGGAGAGCCTGGAATTGAATTTGAGACGCGGAGATGCCCCGAATAGCATCGCGTATATATATATATATATATAGGAAAAATAAATTTATAATTATAATCAAAATTTGACCTTTCCGTATTACACGTAAAATATATAGTTAAGTCCATTTCAATAAGGGTTAAGGTCGATATAAAAAAATATTATTAGATTTTATTGTTCTCGTAAGGTCAGATAATAGATAAGTTATCATAAATTGTTCAAAGCCACTCGAGATGACCAATGACAGTGGTAATTCAAACTTCACAATAAATTTTGCAAAACCTTGTTTACTTCCTCATTCGAAAAGAGAGTAGTTATCTTGGAGTCATGAGATTTTTGTGGCGAGTAAAATGCTACTTCTACTAGAAGATTTACAAATAAAGATCTTCTTGCAACTCTTGCAGCATATTCTTTATTCACCATCATTGAAGATGATGTCACAATGACTCCAAACTGTAGGGGTACTGTCAAAAATAAACTCGATCCGATAATTAAATCTGAATCGATCTGAAAAAAAATTGAATTCGGGTAGGAAATTTTCGAGTTCCGGTTGGAGGATTTCAGGTTGAAAAGTTTCGGATCAGATTCGGGTTGACCCGAATTTAATATTTAGTATATTTTTTAGGATTAAATCAAATTTTATTTGAAAATTAATATGTTTTTATGTATATTAATATCAATATTAGTATGATTATGATATAGTATTGAGAGACAAATAAAGAATTATAGGAAAAATAGTAAAAAAATCATTTTGAATTGATTTTTTTGGTTATTCGGGTCGGGTTCGAATTGGATGGACTGGGTGGGTTCGGGTTCAGGTTTGGATATTTCAGGTTGAATTCGAGTTTGAATCGAATTTGAGTTGGGAGTTAAAAAAAAAAAAAAATCTAACCCGATCCAAATCCTTAATTTGTGTGAATGTCCTTGAACACGTTGCCTTCAATGCTTGTCAACCCTTCTTTTTTATTTTTATTTTTTATTTTTGATAATTCGAATGTGCGGGCTTTCAATCCAATTAGTCTTTGAAATTGATCATAGATAAATTCGGAAGCACCAACTTGTCGCCACTTCTCCACTTCTTAGATACATTAATGGAGGAAAGGAATTCGAGACGATGTAGAGGTTTAAGTATTAAAGTCGAATGATCACCTTCTATTAATATTTATTATAATTTTTTATAAATTAATAATTATTTATTGATAAAAACAAATTTCGATTAAATTATTATATTAGCAAAAATTTAAAATAGATTATTTTCAATAATATTTGGAGGACTAATTCTCCAATTTCATACATACATTATGGATAGTATCTAGAGTTATTGTCTGAGCTAAGCTGAGCTGATCCTCTTCTCTCAGTACTTTTGATCAGACGTTATTATTAGACTTCATTCTTCAATCTGACTGAAAATGAGAGGCATGTGATGGTATCAAAAGATCTCTGAATTGATCCTATCAACACTTTCAATCGGACTTCATTCGAGCCTACTCATCAGTCCGACTTGAAGAGAGGGCATGCGATGATATTTGGAGTTGTTCTCCAACACCCTAGCTAAGTCACTAGAGTCCTTTCCCGAGCAACTTGTTATTTTGGTTCTTGTACTAAGATTTGTATCTTCTCACATATGTAAATCCTACTTTATAGGATATTTTATGAGTAGGGATCTATTTAAAGCCTTGACATAATTTTTCCTATATTTTTTAGAATTTTATCTAAAGTTGTACATATTTTTTTAGAGAAGCAATCTGGTTGTTGATAGAGATCTAAGGTGATCTAAGCTCTTCCTCTACATCAGGAGAATCCAGATTGTTGATCCTGATCAAACCATCCAAGAGTTGAGAGAGCATCCAAACAAAAGAGAATCCAGACCGTTGATTGAGATGAAGTCATCCAACGGTTGCAATAGTACAAGAGCAAAAATCTCTCCTCCGTTTAACATCCTAATGGATCCAATTCAATAGCTCGATCCAATAGTCCATCTTCAGTTCGGATCCAAAAGCCAAAGCCTGATCCACAACCCAAAACCTGGATTCAAAAGCTCAATTTTACTTTTTTAATGGATCCTGATTTAACCCTTTTTCCTGAACCCAAAATCCGCAACCCAATAATAAACCAAATCCCTAATTTTGCTTCCGTCCCTCGTGCAATGGGGGGGGGGGGAGGTACATCAACCCGACTCCATCTTCCTCATCCTTCCATCGCCGCCTCGCCGACCAGCCACCATCCACCTCTCCACTGCCGCCTCGCCTCCTTCTCATCCGCCTCCTCATCTCCTCACCCTCTCCCAGTTAGGAGAGGTTCCATCCGACGCCCAAGATCCGCCAACGCACCATTTTCTTCCAAGATTGTCTCCAGAAAATTGGAGGTTCATTGGAGGCTTATGTTAGTTTTTAGATAAAAGATGATTAGGTGAGAAAAGAAAAAAAACATAATTTTAGGGAAAATTATATATATATATATATATATATATATATATATATATATATATAAAAGATTTTTGATGTTTTGGATCCTAATTCAGGACCGTTTTAACCATTATATGCTTAAAAAAATTAATTTATTATCAAATTTAATAGGTAACCTAAATAATATAGAGACCGTTAAAATAGAAAGACCCTAGCCAGCTGTCTATTCTGCCTCCCCAAGACGACCCTGTCTTCTTCCCTTCCATCAAGCCGCCGGTCACTATCCAACTCTCCTCTTCGGGTTAGAAGAGGAGAATGTTGGATATATAGTGTGAATGGAAAGAAAGGTGGTGGGACTTTAGTCCCACATTGAGACTTTCTAGTAAATGGAAAGTGAGGAGGAGAATAAAGATGCTCAATTGTGAATTGGACTTTAGTCCCACATTGAGAGTCTCAAGACATAAATGTTGGTTTATATTGTTTTACAAACATGATAGTTGTGAACAAATGCTAGGGGAGAAACTCTCTCTCATGCGTGTGTGCGCAGGGGAGGTGCAAATCCAGGGTCCGGATTTGTACTGAACCAAGTGAACTCTTGTGCGTGCACGACCTGCGCGCGTCGAATGTCCGACCTGTCAGGGCAAAATTTGTCCAAGCAGATGAACCAATATTTTGGCGTTAATTTGGTCATTGAATACTGCGGGGGTCTGAGCCTATATAAAGAGTTCCCGACCTCCTTTGATAGTGTTCGGGTACTTCCTCAGTTCGCCACGAGCAACGAGTGCTCCGTTGTGCTCGTGGTTCGGTTGTTGTATCCTGAGAGACAGACATCCATTAGAGCCTCGAAGTACCACTAGAGGAGGACAAATCTGTTTCAAGGACACTGCGTTGCGCAGGCCTCAGCAACTTCCGGTCGGGCGCTCGGGAAACTCAGCTCGGGAGCTCGGGAGATACTGCTCGGTAGCTCAGGAGATCCTAGTCAGGAGTCTCCGCTCGGGAATTCAGCTCGGGAGCTCGGGAATTTTGCTCGGGAGACTACAGACTGCATAAAAGGCAGCTCGGGGCACTCAACAGTTAAGTTAAAATTTATTTTTGTAATTTTAATTTATTGTAAACTCTCCGAAAAGAGTCCATTTCCTCCAACAGAGAACCCATAGCTCCCTTCCGGTAGCCACCTTTCTTCCATCCACGATCCGGCAACTCTCTTCGGGTTCGAAGAGGAGGAACCGAATCCCTTCATCAAATCCTGCCGATTCCATCCCGTCTACATCAAGCTCCAGCCATCTTCTTCTTCGAGTTAGTAGAGGAAGATCCAGCAACCCTCTTCCGCCTCTTCTTCGGGTTAGAAGAGAGAGGGCAGCCCCTTCACTGCCTCCGGAGCTTCATAATCATCTCCGCTTCATGTAAGAAGAGAAGGACAGCTTGCTATTTCTTCGTTGTTTCTTATTGTTCGATTATTTTTTGTGTTGATTGTTTCATTTGAGTGTTAATGCATGTATTGAATTGATGTTTCATGTTTGATTTGCACATATTTTCGTTCATTTGATTCATGTTCCTTTTGCCACCTTGACTAAATATCTTTTTATTTAATTAGATTTTAATTATTGTAATTAATTTAGTTTAATTTCGTGCATTGTTAATTTTATTGATGTTTGTTTTTGTAATGTAAGGATGTTAGATTAGATTAGATTTTTATTGATTGCTTTAGCATAGTTAGCTACTCTGCTTTCTTCCTATTGCTTTTAATTTTCAGCAATTATATGTTAGATTAGATTAGATTACATGCGATATTTCATTTCTTAGTTTTAACGGTATAAAATTTCAAATCTCCCATTTAAATATTAAAAAATCTAAAAAAAAATAACATTGAATTTTAGGATTTTCATTCAATCATTATATTCTTTTTCAGAGACAATATGAGTTATCTCTATATTATATTAAGAGCAATAATAAGAAAAGTGAAAATGAAAAAGTGAAAGAAAAATAAATGACGTGACATTTTATATGCACACGTTCAATTACCGTTTGGACATCATCGACGGTCAAAGGCCGTCTTCCCGAATCAAATTATATCCTGAGGGACACGGTGAACCTATCGAAGATCGCTGCATATAAAATATCACGTCATTTACTTTACCTTTCACTCTTTTATTTTTTACTCTCACTATCATTTTTCTTACCTATCATTTTTCTTACATTAATATTGAAGCGTTCGATTGATTAATTGAGTTTGATACATCTGTAACACGATACATAGGTATTTATCAAGTATCAGGTCTTACTTCCCGAACACCTAACATCTGTAACACGATGTGATGCTACATGACTTCTGAACCTTTGGTATTAAAAAAACAATTTATTCTCTTGAACACGCAATTGACAATGCTACCGTTCACTGGAGGCGTCTCCCATTCACTAAAGCATCCAAGCGTATTGTTTTATATATATATATATATATATATATATATATATATATATATATATATATATATATAGAGGTGATTGTTCTCCTACGGGACAAACCACGCGCGCCCATGCACGCTTGATTTTTTTTTATTTTTTAGAGATTAACAATTCCTCACGTAGTTTTATTAATTTCTAATTTGTTTTTCTCCTCCCCACTCGGTCGTCTTCTTCGTTGGCGCGGCAGACGACGGGCGGACGACGGGCGACGGCTGGTGATGACAGAGGCGACGGTGGCCGGAGGCGGCGACGACAGCCGAACACGGCGCCAATGCCGGAGCAGAAGAAGTCATCGGAGGCGGCGACGACAGCCCGTACACAGCGCCAATGCCACCGCCTTCTGCCCCCCGAACAAGTCGCCGAACGCCACCACACCTCCGACCACGTTCACCACCAGGATCGCCGTCGAGCATATTCCGCTGTTCAGCGACGACGTCAGGAACACCAACCCGACCGTCGCCATGAAGCAGAGCTGCCTGAGCACCGTCGCGGCGATCGTTGCCCAGTACCACGCTGCCCCTCTGTCGAACTCCCTCGCCGCCTCCCTCCCCATCTGCGCGAACCCGCCTCCCGTCGCCATCCCCACCAGCGCGAACCCCGTCGCCGCCACCTCCATCACCGCCTGCATTTCCATCACCGTTCGGAACGACTCCACCGCCGGCGGCCTCCGGTACGTCAACTGCGCCAGCGGGAGGTAGAGGACGAAGAGCACGGCGGCGCCGATCGTGGCCAGGAAGCCGAGCACGTACTGGTAGTGCAAGACCCCTGGCGGCGCGTCTCCGCTGGAGTTGAGGACGAGCAGGAGGGAGGTGAGCGTGAGGCAGATAACGCAGTTGACGTTGGCGAAGCGGATGGGCTGGCGAACCAGGAGAGCGGAGAGGAGGAGCGTGAAACCCAGGTGCGAAGAGAGGAGTAGGGAGGAGGTGGAAACAGGGAGGTACGAAACTCCCCACGCGATGGTTGTTGACGCCGAGGAGGACGCAGAGCACGGGCGCATGAGGAATTGTTAATTTTTAAAAAATAAAAAAAAAGTGGGCGCGCATGGGCGCGTGTAGTTTGTCGCGCAGGAGATCAATCTCTTATATATATATATATATATATAAGCAATGATAAAGAGAGTGAAAATTATAGTTAATGATGTGATATGACGTGATATTTTACATGCACATGTTCGATTATCGCTTGGACACCATTAGCGGCCTTCGGCCGCCGCCCCGAATCAAACTATATCCTGGAGGACACGGTGAACCCGTCGAAGATCGTACATGCAAGGTGTCACGTCATTCACTATGATTTTTACTCTCTCATTTTCACTCTCCCAATCATTATTATTATATATATATATATATATATATATATATATATATATATATATATATATATATATATATATATATATATATATACTAGTGATATGATGTGGATGGGCACTGCGTGACCATCCGCGCCATAGTGATCCAGATATTCATTTTTTTTTATTTTTTAAAAATTAATATTTTTAAATCTTAAATTCTAAATACATATATTATACTACGTGAGCATCTAAAATTTTTTAATTTTAAATTGTTTAGTATTAACTTTTTTAGTTTTAATTAATTTTTTAGCTTGAATACTAGAATTCAATTCCTTAACCTAAAGGTAAAATCTAATTAACTTAACTCGGAACTAAAAACATAAACAAAAAAAATATTATTAGGCACCATAAATAGATACCCCGTGAGTTGTAGGATTGATGAAAGCGATAAAGAGAGAGAGGAGGGGGTGGGGATGAATAACGATCTTTTGTATTTTCAGAAATCGAGTTGTAAATCAAGTCAAGTACGCAGCGGAAAAGTAAGAGTAAAAGAAACAACGCTAACACTGTATTTTTTAAATTTAGCTCGGAATCTGTGACGACTCCTACTCCAAAGCCCACGATCATTTATCGTTTACTTTGGGCAATCCGCAAACCATTTGAAAGAATGTTACAAATATGAGAAGTTTTAGAGCAAAAGAAAATGACAAGTATACCGATAACTTAATGATTAGAAGACTAGAACGTTGTCGTCAGAGCAGAGTTACGACGTCTTTGAGCAGCTTTGGGCATAGCACACAAGAGAGAAGATTGTAGAATAATTAATCTTAAGTGCTCTAGTCGAAGCCCCTTAAAAGACCCGACCACGATTCGGAATCGACGGTTCGAAACTGTCGGGTTGACGGTTCGTGAGAGGTCGACCCTTGACCTTAATCGCCCATGACGATTACGGTTCACGGTATGGAACCGCCGGTTCACGGTTCGGTTCACGGTTTGTCACGGTTTGCCACGGTTCGAGATTATTATATTAAAAAAATTAAAATTTAAAATATAAAATTTATTAAAAAAGGGATTGCGCTTATTTAAGTTACTTACGTATCCCCTTAGGGTGTAGGGGAATCAAAGCCCACGTAATTCTTTTATATTTTTACCATTTTACAATTTTCATCACTCACTTCCATTTCCTCCTGTTCCCATTCTATTCGTTCCTTCGATATCAAATTCTTAGACTTCATCTCCTGAAAGTTGCATTCCTTGGATTCTTTTTTTGGGTATGGTTTAATCGTCTAGTAATGCTTGAGATTCCAATGAGTTGGGAGACATAGTTGATCATCGTTCATCTAATATATTGCCACCGACACTAAATGTCTGCTCCACAGCAACAGTTGACACTGGACACGCTAAAATTTCTTTTGCAATCACGGAGAGAACAGGAAAGCTTTTATTTTTTTTGGCACCATCTATGAGAACAGGAAAGCTTTGTTCTGTGACCACCACTTTAAGATATCGAAATCTTCGCTAAAATCAAAAGAAGTTGTAAAATAATTCTCAAGTTCCTATATATATAGAACTTGAGGATTCTCGTGGTCGTTTTGTCCGTTTTTTTAATAAAAGTTGTGCTTTTGTAAGTTTTAAATTAGTACTAGTAGGCTGTTGTGATTCAGAAATATTAGTTTGTATTCCATATTTAATATAATATTAATTATAAAGTTCATACAATTAATTTCTAATATTATATATAATATTAACTGGATCTGAAAAAGAAGAATCATTAATAGGAATTAAAGCGTCATAATATAAAGTTAACATTTCTTGTAAAATTTCTAATGTAAATCTAAGATCTAAAGAAAATGCAATTAAATAAATTTCAGGAATAAAATAAAAATATTTTTCCCATTTATTTTTCATAGCTAATATACAAGAAGTTAAAGCTTCATTATTGATATGTTCATTTAATACTAATACTATACTAGAAAAATTTACTAAAACTAAATAAGCAGTGGGATAATAAACACCGAAAAGTTATTCAGTTGCATCGTTAAATACTTTTAAAATTTCACAAATATTACAATAAATATTCTATTGTTGTGAAAATAAATATATATTAGTATTACAATTTTGTACAAAAAATAAACATAATAAATCTTTATATTGAAATGAATCTTGTAATTGTTGGGTATGGCTTGGCGGGTTTCCTAAACGAATACTTGGTCGTCCTTGAGAGACCTCTCCATGTCTACGGATTAAAAATTAATCCGAATGGAGACCCGTCTCCCAAACGACTATCTCGTCATCGTATCAATCGGTTCGAATTACAACTTAGCCAATCTCAAAGATCGAGCCTTGTAATTCGCCTAACCGATCGACTGCGAAAAAGACGACGAGTGGATCGCCTATTTTTGTGTTTATTATCGGGGCCTAATAATTAATTATCAAATATTAATTAACCAATAATTAAACAAGATAATTAAGTATCATGCCACATAAAATGATAAGACAAAAGAGAGAGCCAAGAGAGAAATATACCTCTCTTTACCTCGTAGTCTTCTACCTTATGTCCCTTCCCTCTTGGACGTCGTGTGGGTGACGAGCTACCAAGAACCGGAATCACCAAGGGCCTCCAATTAATTGCTTCTTCACGCGCCGATCAAAACCCTAGAAGAGGGTTCACCGCCGACCACCTCTTCCTCTTTATCCCTTGCGCTGCCGACCTCAAAGAGCTCCCAAGCTCGCCAACCGCAAGGAAGCAACCGAGAGGAAGATGAAGAAGAAGATGAAGGAGAGAAGAGTCCTCCTTCCAAACCCAAACCCGCCGGAAATCCCTCACCTCCCCTAGCTTGCGACGCCGCCAGCCACAAGGTGTTTCCCTTCTTCTCCAAGCCGTTCGACCACCTTCCCTCCTTCTTCTTGCCAAGCCACAGAAGGAGGAAGTTCCTCCTCCTTGTCCCTATGTTCACCGAGCACCAAGGGTGAAGAAGAAGAGAGGAAAAAGGAAGAGAGGAGGAAGATCTCCTCTCTTGCGCTGGGTGCCCTAGGAGAGAGAATATGAGGGAGAGGAGAGAAACCTTGGGTTGTGGTGATAAATTGGATTAGCCTTGGTTTCTTGATTCCATGGGGTATATATAGGGCTAAGGTAGGGACCATGAGGAGGAGTTGGGTCTTGGCCCACTAATGGATCCAAATCCGATCCATTAATGAAGATCCATTCAACTAAAAGATCTCCATTGAACTTCCTCACCAACCCCCATATTTTCATATGGGCTCCACCTATTATGAGTATATCCATCTCCCCGTGTTTAAGATATCGAATGTCCGTCGATTAATTTAAATTACTGACAATTTTAATTAATCAACTTCTAACTCCTTGACTAGTACCACTCTACCTTATCATAATGTTGGATCAAATCCACTTGTAGGGTTTAACATGATGAACCTTATGAGCTCATCAAGGGGGAATCATCATGTTGAGGTAATCGGCCCTAAGATGATATGGAGGATCATGGGATTTTGATGTATGTTGGTCAATATGGTTAAGTTAGGATTTATTGTTGGACTAATATGTGTACATGAGTGTGCAGGTGTACAGGTACACATGGACTTGGTTGATGTCTTCAGATGAAGGATGGCATGGAGGCAAGCTGGAGGCTTGCGAGCGCATCCGAGGGACTGTGGATAGCAGAGACGATGAGCCGAGGGACGCGGACTTCGAGGCGTACGTGAAGGGTGGTATGGAGGCAAGCTGGAGGCTTGCGTGCACATCCGAGGGACGAGGGTCGAAGATGAAGAGGCCGTGAAGGCAACACTCGAGGCTGTTGGTGAAGAGTCGACCAGGTTGTGAGGGTCCTAGTGTGAGTCGTTGTACTCGGGAACTAAGCCGGGAGGGTTTGAGTGCGGAGGGAAATGTACTTGAGAGTGTAACCCTAGGCTTAGGTTCGGACCAGTCGACTGCCCCATGGGCAGTCGACTGGTGACGGCTGGAACAGGCTAGCAGATTCGAACGTTGTACTGTAACGGTCGAATCTGAGTGGGACCAGTCGACTGCCCTAGGGGCAGTCGACTGGTAGCGGCCTGAAATAACTCGAGCTCTATTTAAAGGAGCACGTTTCATGCTTTCTTTTCTTGACGAAACAAGCTTGGTTAAGGCTTGTTAGTAGTCTATTGTGCCCAGATAGTGTCCAAGGTGTTGTGGCGAGGTTTCTCCACCCACAAGGAGCGACAAGGGCTAGTCGGAGGTTATCCGGGGAGTGATCCATCGACGGATTCTTGGATTAGTCACCCGTCCGGGGTGGATACAAAGTAAAATCGGTTTGTTAGAATTGTTCTTTGTTGTTAGTTTCATTTTTATTGTATATTTCGCTTGCGCAACTAACAACGTAGGTAAAAGAACCGAGAATTCGCTATTCACCCCCCTAGCGTACGGAATCGATCTAACAATCATCATCCCGACTCACTAGGACATGGATTCCGTCAATAATCAATGACACACCATGTAATTAATATTATTTCCTAACTTACCGGGTCTATCGATTTAGCAGAATAAATCTCACCTATTGGTAAATCAAAGAAAATAAAATACTAAATACACGTGCCTGTTATTATATCGGGATTTAGAGATTGTACTCCATAATAATCCGAGGTTCGATCCAATTATAGAGTCAGTACAAATTGGATCACCTCTATTTTGGTCCTGCTCAATGCATACAAAGTGCACTAGTGTAATTCTATGGTCAAGACAAAC
Organism: Boesenbergia rotunda; assembly: GCA_024364735.1. NCBI lineage: Eukaryota > Viridiplantae > Streptophyta > Magnoliopsida > Zingiberales > Zingiberaceae > Boesenbergia > Boesenbergia rotunda. The sequence goes on along the minus strand of JAGFNQ010000727.1, from coordinate 660,413 downwards.
CACATCTAATTACACTACAACCACCCTGATGGCTTGTCCAACTCCATCTCGGTTGTGAGCCTCTACTTATACTATGCAAGGGACTGATAACATGATCTTTTGTGTGTCACCACACACCATGTTATCTACAATGCAGAGTATGAGACTGTTATGCATATACTAATTTAAACATGCAACTGTGTTATTGTGATTCTCTTTCAAAATGTAGATGTTCATATATATAAAAAAGACAAGTCTTTTAGTATACATCCTAACAATCTCCCACTTATACTCAAAGAGTCTGCTGTCCTCACACTGCCATATATCTGACTCCCATATCCTCCACATGTCGATCAAAAGCTCTCGCCGGAAGGGCCTTAGTGAAAGGATCCGCCAGGTTGTCCTCCGATGTAATCTTGGCGACAGCTACTTCTCCTCGCTTTACGATTTCTCGTATCAGGTGGTACTTGCGCTCTATGTGTTTACTCGCCTTATAGACTCGTGGTTCCTTCGAGTTTGCAACTGTACCACTGTTATCACAATAAATTGTGATAGATCTGGGCAAACCAAGAATCACATCTAAGTCCATGATGAAGTTCCTGAGCCATACAACTTCCTTGGCTGCCTCTGAGGCTGCCATATACTCAGCTTCCATGGTGGAGTCCGCCACACATTTCGGCTTGACACTCCTCCATACTATGGCTCCACCTCCTAAAGTAAACACAAACCCTGAGGTAGATTTACTCTTGTCCTATCCAACTGGAAATCTAAATCCGTGTAACCCATAGGGATTAATTGGTCTGCCCGGTAAACCAGTATATATGCTTTACCGCAGTCCAATGTCCATGTCCAGGGTTACTCTGATATCTGCTAACCATGCCCACGGCAAAGCAAATATCTAGTCTCATACACAACATAGCATACATGAGGCTTCCTACAGCCGATGCATAAGGAACCGCCTTCATTTCCTCTATCTCCTTTGATGTTTTCGGACACATCTCCTTAGATAGATGCACTCCATGCCTGAAATGTAGAATACCTTTCTTGGAGTTTTCCATGCTAAAACGAGCCAGGACAGTGTCTATGTATGAAGCTTGGGATAAGCACAACATCCGTTTCTGGCGATCCCTTATGACCTTCATCCCAAGGATGTGTCCCGCTTCTCTCAAGTCCTTCATATCGAATTGTTTGGACAACCATACCCTTACGTCTAACAACACCTTGACATTGTTGCCAATGAGCAAAATGTCATCTACGTAAAGTATAAAAAACACCACTAAATTTCCGTCACATCTCCTATATACACATGATTCATTCGGACTTTGAATGAATCCATATGACTGGATTACCTCATCAAAGCGGATGCTCCTAGATCGCGAAGCTTGCTTCAATCCATAAATGGATCGATTAAGCTTGCACACTAGATGCTCTTTGCCCTTTGCAATGAACCCTTCTAGTTGCTTCATGTAGATGGTCTCCTCAAGACTTTCGATCAGGAAAACTGTCTTGACATCCATCTACCATACCTCATAGTCCATATGAGCGACATTAGATAAGAGAATTCGGATAGACTTAAGAATGCCTACCAGCGAAAAGGTCTCCTCATAATCGATACCCTCTTTTTGAGTATACCCTGTTGGATCGAGAAAACGATAGAGGGAGGGTGAATATCGTTAAAACTTTTCGGATAGAATAAAGAGCAAATACGCAGCGGAAATAATTGAATGCACGCAAGAACACAAGGATTTTTACTTGGTTCGGAGTTGCGGTCGGCTCCTACTCCAAGGCCCACGGTCCATGACCGTTTACTTTGGGCAATACTATAATCGCGCAAAACAGGTTTACAAGTTGAGTACAAAAATATTGCAGGAAATGAAACTAGTTACACTTTTCGTTATCGACGCCCGATGTGGATCATATTTCAGAGCAGAGGGACGTCGTCGGCGCTAGAATCTCGAAGTCGGAGTTTGCCGGGGCATAACGCTTGAACGAAAAGCTTTGCAGCGTTAGAAAACTGTGTTGTTGAAGCCTTGGGGTCGAGCCCCTTTTATAGTGCTCCATCGGGCGCCTGATGGGTTGGGGGCGCCTAACACGTACCCTCCGATATGCGAATCCTTATCCGCGGATTCGGTCAGCGCTTATCCTCCCCACTTGGGCGCCTGAGCTGATGGGGGCGCCCGTGACCTCACGGGCGCCTGATCCGCCTTGGTTCAGTGGCTTCGCAGCTATGATTTGGGATTTGCCTTCACTCTTGGGTGCCCGTATCCTTACGGGCGCCTGACTCCATTCGAGCGCCTAGGCCCAGCGAAGAACTTTCACTTGCAGACGATCATTCCTTCGACCCTGCAACTAAGGTTAGTCCCAAAAACATAGTAAGTAATAATTACAGCCGTAGCTGTCTTGGTTTTGACTTCGGGTCTCCCAAATCGAACCCTAGGTCGAACCGACGCCTACTGTTTCCTCGACGGGGAACGCGTCCTCACCTACTCCTCTCAGGAGAGTTTACCTTTTGCCAACCGGCTCCACCGGTTGGACTTTTGCCCGATCCACCTGACCAGGTCTTCGTGCCCAACTTCCGGTCAAGTCTTCGGTGCCCCGCCCCTTGCCAGGACTTCGTGCCCAGTCCTCGACCAGGACTTCTTTGCCCGACTTTCGGTCAGGTCTTCTTGCCCAGTCCTTGACCAAGACTTCTTTGCCCAGCCATTTGCCAGGACTTCTTGCCTAGTGTACCTAGGACTTCTTCCTGCACACTCAGTGAATAAAATTAGAACATAATAACATCTTAACTTCTGAATCCTTTGCCATTATCAAAACCCAGGTTTGACTTAGGTGCTGCTTGCACCAACAATCTCCCCCCTTTTGATTTATGACAACCCGGTTCAAAAAGTTAAGTTAAACAACAATTAAGTAAAGTACCAGTTTTAATTTCCTCCCACTGGAAGAAATCTCCCCCTGAGTTTTCAAACATTCGTGGGGTTTTTGAAAAAGTTTCTAAGTCTTTGTTTCTAAAATTGAAAAGTTTTTCAGGTTTTCAATACTTAGAAAATTTTCAATACGGGATTTTTTTGAGTAAGAAAAATTTTCAAAATATTTTGAGTTGAGTACTTAGAAAATTTTTCAACAGATTTAGCTTTAACACTTAGAAAATTTTCAAGAGAATTTTGAAGTTAACACTTAAAAAATTTTCCACCAAAAAAAATTTTAGAGTAAGTACTTAGAATATTTTCGAATATAATTTTGAGTTAAGTACTTAAAATAATTTCAAAAATAATTTTGAGTTAAAACACTTTTAAATTTTTGCACTTTAGAAAATTTTCTAAACTGATTTTGAAGTCTTAACACTTAGAAAATTTTCAAGCATTTGTAATACTTAGAAAAAAAATTTCAAGCAAAATTTTGAATTTTATAACACTTAGAAAATTTTCCCAAAATGATTTTGAATTACTTTACTTTTTGAAAAAGGAGATAAAAGGTTTGAAAATAAAATCTTCAAGATAAAAAAAATTTAAAACCTTGTTTTCTCTCCTTTCCAATCTCTCCCCCTTTGCCATATATCAAAAAATATATAGCAAAAAAAATTGAGTAATAAAATTAAGGTGCTGTACTGGACCAATTCTAAGTATAAACTAGACCAAATCAATTTAAATTTTCTCTTTCGGGTCCTGTTTAGCCCAATTAGCTACTTACTAACTGTTATAAACAGTAGCTTTCGCTAGGGTTAGTCAAGTTAAGTGATCTGATCAAGTTAGATTTTTTAAGCTTGACACTTAACCTGATTACTGTTTAATTGGTATTTATTGCCCCAATTACTGTAGATGTACTGACTTAAAGCATCTTGAATCAAGGCATAGACCTAAGCATCTCAACCCAGTCTAGGTTATCAATCAAAAGTACCCTAAGGTGCTTGTGAGATGCTGGCTTCTAGATCTATAGGTGCATGCAGTTCTAGGGTTAGGGCCTAGGCTAAGTCCATTTGCTAAAAGCCCTAGTTTTGAAGGGGGTAAGTTTTGAAAAAAAACTAAGTCAGAAAATCATTTTAAATAAAATAATAATAATAAAATGATTTTTCAAATTAAATAAGAAATGAAACAGTTTTTGAAAAAAAACATAAGTAGAGCAGTCCTATTCTACCAAGCATAACATCACAATTGACTAAGCATGCTAATTGAATTGTCAAGTAATCACTGAGATAAGTGCATAAGATTCATCTGGTCAATAGTAAGACCAGAGAAATCAAACTAAAGTCAAGTGCCAGTCAAGTACGAATCAAATACAAGTCAAATACAAGTCAAATATGAGTAGGCTGAAAATGTCAATCTAAACTAAGAGGAAGGGCCAGGATGATAAGATGGGCCAGGCTGGTAAGATGGGCCAGGCTGCCAGGATCGAAACAACGACATCATCTCGTTGTATCGTGCGTCGCTCGTTTCTTGATTGGCTCGGATGGCGTCCATCTGCTCGGTGTGGTAGGCTCAACCTCCTCCCTGAGATTGTGTAACTCCGTCTGCAATGATCTGATGCGCTGGTCGGTAGTCGGTGGGGGTGGCTCCTGTAACTGCTCGTTGATCTCGGCTGCGAGATCAGCTACGTCTACCTCCACCTCTTTGTTGGAGTCGTCCTGTCGTCTGGCTCTCTCCCGTCTCCACGCTAGGACCCCCGTGGCCAAAACATCTATCCCCGCTAAAGAAAAATTCCTAATCCCTATCTCGTCAAACTCAGTCATCGAAATAATCTCTCTGGCAGTGATGTCTCGACCGTGGTGGTGAAGAAGGGAGGTAATAATGTGGCAGTAGGGCGTACGAACACGATCGTGTGTGGATATGCTCGAGGCATAAATGATGGTACGGAAGATGTGGAGACCTATATCGATATCAAGCTGATGAATCATGACATAGAGTAAGAAGGTATGAAATGGTCACATGGTCGTGACATCTCGAGTGGTAAGTGGGAGAACACATCGAACTATTACTCGATAGAGGGCATAGTCTTGAACTCGGAGGTCAACCGACTGAAATCGCCGAGCCAACGGATTTCGCACATCTCCAAAGAAATACGAGTAAAGTGTGTCTAAATGTGCGAATAGGGGGGTGCGAAGGGCGGGTCGGCCGGAGGATAACAAGAAAAGGTCGATTGCGAAGGTCGTAGTCCGAGAAACCGATTGAACAGAGTAGGAGAAATATTTAGGGGAGTGCCTTGAACGGTGGTAGTGTAGAGTAGGTCATCAATCTTGACAAGGTTGTTGTAAAACTCTGCACACAGGGTTGAGTTTACTGCATGTGTACAGAAGACTAGGTGGTCTAGTTGATAAAAGTTAATGGCGTCCATCGCTAAGGGACAGGATTGAGTAAAAAATTGCCTATTTAGAAAACTAGTCTTTATAGGCTTGTATGTTGTTTGGGCAAATTTGTTGAATAATTCTAGGTTGGGAAACCTCGGGTCGGGGCTAGGTTCGTCCACGGGGTTGGGTTGGGAGACACGGCGTTTTCTAGATATTTAAAGAAAATGAAATTGCAATGATGCATTTAATAAGTAAGAAAATGAAATTGCAAAAAGAATGCATAAAAAGATTGATACCGGGGCGGCATTCTTGAAGTCAAGCGTTTGAAGAATAGCAAGGAGGTCCGGGCGCCTTGGAAAGAAGAGGAGTGAAGGAGAGTTTTGATTTTGGTGTGGGGGAAGTGGAAAGAGTCATGCTCCTTATATAGTGTTATACGGGCGCCCGAGTTCATTGGGGCACCCGTAAGGTCACGGGCAACTGGGTCAGATGATAGCTTTTTGGCAGAATTGAATGCCTTGGATGAAGAGACAGACTTGGGCGCCCGATAGGTCACGGGCGCCAGGGTCAGATGGGTAGGGTTGACAGCTTTTGCTGTCTCAGTCGAAGGAAAAGTTGCGGGCGCCCGACAGGTCACGGGCGCCCGATCTGACAACAGTTTGACTTTTGACCATTTGACTGTTTTGACCCAGTTTGACTCTTTTGACTAACTAACAATTAGGTCAGTTAAGCTCTAATTTGCATGATTCAGTATTAAAAAAAACAGATGAATTTGAGTTAGATCCTAACAATCTCACCTAGTCTATAGTTATCAATCATGCTAACCTTATGGGTTTTGTGAGACAGATTTTAATAGAAGTAAGAATTTTATTTTGAAAAACCATGATTAATTTTGAAAAGTTAAATTATTTTAAAATCAATTAATTATGCTTTAAATTTATTTTTTTTAAAAAAATGGTTGAATCTAAGATTAATTGAAATCTGTGTTAGATTCAAATTTGACAATAGTAAAGTGAATTTGGTTTTCAATAATCGGCTTCCAGGTCTTGGCGAGGCACTAGGCCTTCTTTGGCCGTAGCCTTATTGGATCATCAACCCTTTCCTTGACAAAACCTTTTATTGAAAATCCATTTTCAAGTTACTCCTTGAAAGATTTTGGTCTAACTAGTTTGGGTCTTGGATCGGTAGCTTCGGCTAGTTCCGCCAAAATGGCTTCCCTAACGTACTATCATCTCACCTCCACCCAATACTACGTTGTTCAAATTTCAGTTAATCGTGTTAGTCCTTAATCTAACCAGTCCTAGGTCTAAGCATGGTAAATTACAGAAAATAAATAAACAAGCAAGAATGCAATTTTAAAATAAGAAAAGAATTTATCTAACTATAAAAATTATTTTTAGGTTGGCTCCCCCTGGACTAAAGTCACGGTAATGATTAGGCAAGATATGAATCTTGTCCTTGGAGATCCAATACTGGTTTGGTCCAGCTTGGTTGTTCAGGCAAAGTTTGGGTACCCATGCCTGAACTTTGGGCCTAGATTGGTTCAATACAGCATAGTATGACCTTTGTCTAGCCTTGGTTCGATACCCTAACCCGGATCGATTTAGAACAGACTTCTGTTTTCCAAGGATCATATCAAGACCCTTGGAACCCGAAGTGAATCGTTCCAAAGCTGCTCTAAGGTCCTTGACTTGAGTTTTCAAGGAGGAGTTCTCTTTCTCAAGTTTTTCAACTTGAGCAGATGTTCCTTCTTGAACCTTCTCAGTCAAAGATCTAGAGTTAGCTCCCTCTTTCAGGAGTTTTACTTCTTGTCGGAGGGACTCGACTCGGATTTTGGTTTTTGCCAAGTTACTAGATAGGTAAGCAATTAATTCTGCTAATTCAACTTTAGAATAATCACTTACAGTTATTTTGTCGTCCTCCGAAATTGTGAGCTTTCCGTCGTCCGGCTCCGATTCTGATCTGGTGTCGATCTCTTCCGAAGCAGTCAAGGTGAGCAGGTTTGATTGTGGGGCCTCTTCTTCCTCTTCAGAGGAAGACTCGTCCCACGTGGCTTGAAGGGCCTTCTTCCTTCTTGGCTTCTTTCAGATTAGGGTACTTCGATTTGTAGTGTCCCTTCTTGTTGCATTCATAGCAGGTCACGTTTGATTTGGTCTTAGACATTGATGGTTCAGCTGGATCTTCCTTCTTTCGGCTGACTTTTCTTCTGTTGGTTTGATGCTTCAACTCCTTGTAGTGGTCCCGGGCTAGCCGAACCAGTTTGGGTCGATCTCCTTCGCTGTCTTCTGAGTCTGAGTCTGAGTCAGACTTGGGTGCAGGTTGAGGCTTTTTCTTGGTCACCTTTCCTGTTTTTCCTGCAAGAAAAGCAATACCTTTCTCGGCTAAGGTGCAGTTAGTCTGCTCATGTAATTCTAGTTCAGAAAATAATTCGTCTAATTTAATTTTGAAAAGGTCCCTAGAAACTTTGTAAGCATCTACCATAGATGCCCACAAAGTATTTCTCGGGAAGACATTTAGGGTATACCTGATAAGGTCACAGTTTTCGACCTTGTGACCGATTGTGTGTAGACCGTTCATTAGCTCCTGGATCCTGGCGTGGAGCTGGGCTGCTGACTCGCCTTTGTTCATTTTGATTGTGTACAATTTGTTCAGCAATAAGTCCCTTTTGCTGATTCTTGTATCGGAGGTGCCTTCGTGTAACTCGATCAACTTACTCCAGAGCTCCTTCGCACTGTTGAAGGGTCCCACCCGGTTCAGTTCTTCTTTGGTTAGTCCGCATTGGAGTGTCTGGGTTGCTTTTGCATCAGCTCGATCTTCTTCTTCAGCGAGGCGTCCCATTCTGTGTAATGTTGTGCCACTCCTTCAGCATTCTTGGGGATTTCCAGACCAGATTGGATTATGATCCACATATCCACTTGAGTTTTCATGTGGATTTCCATCCGACTCTTCCAGTAGGAGAAGTCTTCTCCACTGAAAAGTGATGGTCTGACTGTGCTGAAACTCTCTTGCATGACCATTTAAGATTTCTGAAATATATAAAAAAAATTTTATCCCAAGACTTGGTCTTGGATTAGTAGTGCGGGAACAAGATAATTAAAAAAACGATCGAGTGGTGTTGCACCAACCTCGATTAACGAGAAAAATTTGAAAGAAAATAATAAAGTTTTTTTTGTAAGATCCGAAAAACTCTCAAATTGGTGGTTGCACCAAATTTGAGTCACCCGCTCTGATACCACTTGTTGGATCGAGAAAACGATAGAGGGGGGGGTGAATATCGTTAAAACTTTTCGGATAGAATAAAGAGCAAATACGCAGCGGAAATAATTGAATGCACAGAAGAACACAAGGATTTTTACTTGGTTCGGAGTCGCGGTCGGCTCCTACTCCAAGGCCCACGATCATTGACCGTTTACTTTGGGCAATACTATAATCGCGCAAAACAGGTTTACAAGTTGAGTACAGAAATATTGCAGGAAATGAAACTAGTTACACTTTTCATTACTGACGCCCGATGTGGATCATATTTCGGAGCAGAGGGACGTCGTCGGTGCTGGAATCTCGAAGTCGGAGTTTGCCGGGGTGTAGCGCTTGAACGAAAAGCTTTGGAGCGTTAGAAAACTGTGTTGTTGAAGCCTTGGGGTCGAGCCCCCTTTATAATGCTCTATCGGGCGCCTGATGGGTTGGGGGGCACCTGACACGTGCCCTCCAATCTACGAATCCTTATCCGCTGGCTCGGTCAGTGCTTATCCTCCCCACTTGGGCGCCTGAGCTGATGGGGGCGCCCGTGACCTCACGGGCGCCTGATTCGCCTTNTTTCAGGCCACGTGGGCCTAAAATAACTTTATTTCAGGCCCACCTGGGCCTGAAATAAAGTTATTTCAGGCCCACGTGGGCCTGAGATTCCCATAATCTGGATTTCTGAAAATCCATTATCAGTAGTTAGGGTTGAGGTTCTAGAAAGTATTTTAGGTGTCGGAAACCTCAAAATTATAAATTTTTCCAAAGCTATAGGGCTAGTTTAGTTCCATCAGTGGTTTTGAGCAAAACCCACTGATGGACCTCCCATATCTGGATTTCTGAAATCCATTATCAGTAGTTAGGGTTGAGGTTGAGAAATGTAGATTAGGTGTCGGAAACCTCAAATTATAATTTTTTCCAAACCTATAGGGCTAGTTTAGTTCCATCAGTGGGTTTTGAGCAAAACCCACTGATGGACCTCCATATCTGGATTTCTGAAAATCCATTATCAGTAGTTTGGGTTTAGGTTCTAGAAAGTATTTTAGGTGTTAGAAACATCAAATTATAATTTTCCAAACCTATAGGTGTAGTTTAGTTCCATCAGTGGGTTTGAGCAAAACCCACTGATGGACCTCCCATATCTGGATTTCTGAAAATCCATTATCAGTAGTTAGGGTTGAGGATCTAGAAAGTATTTTAGGTGTCGGAAACATCAAATTATAAATTTTTCCAAAAGCTATAGGGCTAGTTTAGTTCCATCAGTGGGTTTTGAGCAAAACCCACTGATGGACCTCCCATATCTGGATTTCTGAAAATCCATTATCAGTAGTTTGGGTTTAGGTTCTAGAAAGTATTTTAGGTGTGAGAAACATCAAATTATAATTTTTTCCAAACCTATAGGTGTAGCTTAGTTCCATCAGTGGGTTTTGAGCAAAACCCACTGATGGACCTCCCATATCTGGATTTCTGAAAATCCATTATCAGTAGTTAGGGTTGAGGTTCTAGAAAGTATTTTAGGTGTCGGAAACCTCAAATTATAAATTTTTCCAAAGCTATAGGGCTAGTTTAGTTCCATCAGTGGGTTTTGAGCAAAACCCACTGATGGACCTCCCATATCTGGATTTCTGAAAATCCATTATCAGTAGTTAGGGTTGAGGTTGGAGAATGTAGATTAGGTGTCGGAAACCTCAAATTATAATTTTTTCCAAACCTATAGGGCTAGTTTAGTTCCATCAGTGGGTTTTGAGCAAAACCCACTGATGGACATCCCATATCTGGATTAATGAAAAAAAATTATCAACAGTTAGGGATCAGGTTGGAGAAAGTATTTTAGGTGTCGGAAACCTCAAATTATAATTTTCTCCAAAGTATAGGTGTAGTTTAGTTCCATCAGTGGGTTTTGAGCAAAACCCACTGATGGACCTCCCATATCTGGATTTCTGAAAATCCATTATCAGTAGTTAGGGTTGAGGTTCTAGAAAGTATTTTAGGTGTCGGAAACCTCAAATTATAAATTTTTCCAAAGCTATAGGGCTAGTTTAGTTCCATCAGTGGGTTTTGAGCAAAACCCACTGATGGACCTCCCATATCTGGATTTCTGAAAATCCATTATCAGTAGTTTGGGTTTAGGTTCTAGAAAGTATTTTAGGTGTGAGAAACATCAAATTATAATTTTTTCCAAACCTATAGGTGTAGCTTAGTTCCATCAGTGGGTTTTGAGCAAAACCCACTGATGGACCTCCCATATCTGGATTTCTGAAAACCCACAAATGGACCTCCCATATCTGGATTTCTACAAAACCATTATCAGTATTTAGGGGTGAGGTTGGAGAGAGTATTTTAGGGTTTAGGGATAAAATATGTAATCCAACTTGAGGGATGAAGTCAAAATATTATATGGTTAAGGGTGGTCCTCAAATAATATTTATTTCAGGCCCACGGTGGGCCTGAAATGTTTTTATTTCAGGTCCACGGTGGGCCTGAAATAAATGTATTCAGGCCCACTATGGGCCTGAAATATCTTTATTTCAGGCCCACCTTGGGCCTGAAATAAAGTTATTTCAGGCCCGACGTGGGCCTGAAATTATAATTTGAGGTTTGTAACACCTCAACTCCACTGAAGGACCCATTGATGAGGTTAGAGAAAGTATTTTAGGTGTCGACAACATCAAATTATAATTTTTTCCAAACCTATAGGTGTAATTTAGTTCCATCAGTGGGTTTTGAGCAAAACCCACTGATGGACATCCCATATCTGGATTAATGAAAAAAAATTATCAACAGTTAGGGATCAGGTTGGAGAAAGTATTTTAGGTGTCGGAAACCTCAAATTATAATTTTCTCCAAAGTATAGGTGTAGTTTAGTTCCATCAGTGGGTTTTGAGCAAAACCCACTTATGGACCTCCCATATCTGGATTTCTGAAAATCCATTATCAGTAGTTAGGGTTGAGGTCCTAGAAAGTATTTTAGGTGTCGGAAACCTCAAATTATAAATTTTTCCAAAGCTATAGGGCTAGTTTAGTTCCATCAGTGGGTTTTGAGCAAAACCCACTGATGGACCTCTCATATCTGGATTTCTGAAAATCCATTATCAGTAGTTTGGGTTGAGGTTGGAGAATGTAGATTAGGTGTCCGAAACATCAAATTATAATTTTTTCCAAACCTATAGGTTTAGTTTAGTTCCATCAGTGGGTTTTGCTCAAAACCCACCGGTTGAACCTCCTATATCTGATTTATATAATATATATTGTTGATTAGATAATATAATGATTTTTAGAATAATAATCTATATTTACCTACAAGATGTAACAGAATAGATCATTTGGCACACAACAGTGCAGCAACTGGCACACAACAGTGCATTATCAGTTATTATATCTGACCGTATCACTTGGCACACAACAGTGCAACAACTGGATTTGAATAAACATCACCCAATTGTTTTCTTTTTGTTGACAATATATTATATAGAATAACAATATCTACATAATCATAACAACATCCACATAAGGAGATTTTTCCATACAAATCGATGTCAATCAACAGCAATGGATTTTTACATCACCAATACAGTTTTCAGATTATCTCAAGTTTTACAAAACATGTCTCTCAGAATATTAACTGTCAGCTCAAATCTGATTCTACTCATGTCTCCTTGTTTGAAATCCATCTTCTCATCATATAGGAGACATCGAACATATTGCATGACAAAGAAGGCACAGTCCACGCTGAAATTAACAAACACTTTTTTAGATTTCAATAAGTGGGTTTATAAAATACTTTCTTATTTTAAAAAATAAGACAGTTCTTCCTCATTTAGTTACCTATGTTCTTGTTGGGGACATTTTTGTCTGATGGAGGGCCATTTGTCCAAGGGATGATGACTTTGTAGATACGGATGAATAGCCGTAAGTTCCTCGCGAGTATATTGTTTAAGTTCTTTTACCTGTCAAACATATCATGAATTTATTAATCACCATCAATGACATTTTAGAGAAAATGATGACCATATATAAGAATAAAGGAAGGTAGCTCACCGCTGTGTCAAATTCATGCTTATATTTACGACCACTAGCAAGAGAATTAAAATGATTAAAAGTCATGGATTCTGTATCCACCGCTAACAAGTGAAAGTGTGTATTATCACTACACAAAGGAATTAAAATAAATCTAAACCCTTGTTCAAGCATATCAGTCTTCATCACTTGTTGCAGGGAAATCTTTCTTGACGATCTGATTGATGCCTACAAATATGCATTCACAAAATTAATAATACTCATATCATAATATTAGGTCTTGTACAATATATCTGTTTAATTAATATACATCACTTACTGTGAAGAAGGTTGAACAATATATTGACTTGTTGTATGGCCTACCACATGCGGATGCTCCCCTAAATAAAATTTTACAAAAGGCATCAATGACCTCGCCTTTTGTAAAAACCTCTCCATTGAGGATTTGTAAGAATGAATGCAAATTCAAAGCAAAGGGTGCATCCTCCCAGATAAATTCATTTGCCAACCTGCCATGTAAATTGATATGATTATATATTACATAAGAGAATATATAAAAACTAACCTAAACTATAATATTTTGTAACTTACTTTAGATTCTCCAATCTATTTATCAGGTAGACCACTTCTTTATCTTTATTTTTCTTCTTTGTATTCATAAAATGTTTCTTCACAAACTACATCAATAAAAGTTATTTAGCCCAAACTAATTATTGACCAAATTCAATACAATTGATGTATTTTAAATGAAATTAACACACTTACATCAATGCCTTGTTGCCTCGTTTTGTATAGTTCGGAGGTTCTTCTTGTTTCCTCCTCTATGTCTTCTTCAGACATGACTTCCATTACATCGTAAATGTTTCCTCTTGCTTCATCCATATCCTCCTCACTAAGTTTCCTTTTTCCCTTGTCCATAACAATTGATATTTGTTTCCTGTCCCGCTTCCCCTTAGGTAAAAGCTGGTGCCATACTGGACTGTCAATTGGAGTATCCCTGTAATCATACCGAGTTCGGTCACGTCCTCTCCTAGGTGTACAAGATACTGGATCAGAAAGAGGATCGACTACAGGATAGCTTTCTTGACCCTCCATGCCTTTTTTTTCAATAATTGAAAGTAATTCCTTAACCCTTTCATTCAAACATATATTCTCCTCTGTTAGCTCCTTGATTCGGTTGTCCTTAAGAATGCATTCACCACATAGCCTAACATCTCCTTCTGATGTCTCCATTGGCCGTGGTATGTCATCACCGATATCAAGGTTCTCAAACAATGTGTTCTCATGTAGGGTAGGAATTAATTCAACAATAACCTGTCAATTACGAAGTACACAAATGTTACTACCTCTCTATCTAACTCAGATAGATCACATTTAAGAATAATTACCTCTTCAGACGAGAGTCGGTCGACAAGGCCCCTCACCCTACTAATATGCGAAGGAATATTCCTCCACTTATTTATTCGGGGCCCTTCAACATTGAATGGTTTTTGAATTGGTACATGCTCCAAAAACCATGCCTACACAAATTTTTGCAGCCAAATACATTAATGACATCAAAATATTATAAAATTTAACAAGATAATTCTACTCACTGCCAAAAGCCCTGCAAATCCCTTTAGGTAAGGGAGGTTGGTGGTGCTCTGGTTTCCCTGAGTTGATGAAAATAAGTCCCCAATCTTAGGTAATTGTGGAGACAAAAATTGATGGATAGCTTCTACCCAATTGAATCTACCTAGATTGTCATAATCATCTACTATATCTACAAGACCTAGAGGAACCTTATATGTACTAGACGAAAATAAAACACAAACAAATATATACAAAATATAAAATTTACACACTAATAACACATCATCCTCTGATTCAACACTTTTAGAAAAATGTTTAAGTAACTCCTCAAGTCTTGTTCTTGTAGGTTGTTTTTCTTTTGAGAAGTAAGTACGATAGAGGTCACCCGATGCTTTAGTTGAATTAATAGGGATCGAAACACCACGGTCCACTATACCCAGTATCAATGCAACATCTCGTCTGGAGAACGCAACCGGTACACCTGAAACAATTACAATATTTAGTTATCATCAAGAATATAGGCTTGAAATTATTCCACGTTGGGCCTGAAATGATTTCAATTCAGGCCCGACGTGGGCCTGAAATGAATTCATTTCAGGCCCGAGGTGGGCCTGAAATGTATTCATTTCAGGCCTACCGAGGGCTTGAACTAAATTAACTTCAGGCCCTCGGTAGGCCTGAAATGATTTTATTTCAGGCCTACCGAGGGCCTGAAGTCATTTTCATTTCAGTCCCTCAGTAGCCCTAAAATGAAATGATTAAACTTTATCAAAAACTAATCATTTGAGGCCATCTATATTACTGTCTTATCTTACTATAGATACTATAGATATTGTCTACAATTCATAACTAAAATTATTACCTGAGAATTTAAAACCTTGCGAGGTTGAATCTCAACTTTCAAATATATTAACCAAAATTCCACGGATATGCTGCAATTCTTGTATGTCCAGGAAAAAACTGAAAGGCGACCCTTTGATCTTCGCAATGTGTCGATCATTTAAAATGTCAAATTCTTCAAAAAATTGTTTAAAGTGGCCTAAAATACTGCACCAACGTAATTTTTGTCCAATGTCATCTGAATCCTACAGTTTATATACAGTACAAATTTATTCAGCAAAATAATTTTAAACATGTTGACAAACAATGCTGGTTTGACCTAAGCATATCGCTAACATACCTTGGTGGATAATGCCAAGGAAGAAGACGCTGAACTACGTACAGACCTTTTGCCTGACATTATCAAATAAATCCAACGTGCAGAAATCCTAACCCCTTGGTGTATTATGCCGATCAGTCTCCACTTCAACGTTAACACTAAAACCCACCTCAGGATCACACAGAAACGCTTTCGAGCAATGCCTAGGTTTTGGTTGTCCGCAGGGATTCGGGGGATGAGCTCGCGACTATATCACAGCTAGGGCACGTAGGACTGCAAGAAGGCGAGTTCTTGCGCTGAGAGAGGTTGAGAGTGAGCTTTTATCCGAAATGAAGGACTTCCATTTACGTTGTTGCGCTAAGAGAGAACGGAGAAAATTTCGACTGCTACCCATCCGAACCACAAATTAATATTTTATTGATAAAGTGGTTCGGTTGTCTCGAAACTGTGTTTGATAAAGTCATTCTTTGGCGGGAGGGGTATAAAAGTAACTTCACTATATGGGATGCGCCCTTTGGTATAATAGAAACCATGGTACTCCTTTCGGTAATTACGAATAGTTGGATACGCCCTTTGGTAAATTGTCGTTCTTTACATGCAAATTGCAAAGCATTGCATGCAAATTGCGTGAGCAATTTGCTCACCTTAATGCAAATTGCGTGCTCTCTTCTTCATGCAAGTTGTGGCTCTCTTCTTCATGCAACGCAATTTGCTCTTTCCATGATCAAATTGCGTTTTCTTCCCTGAGCAAAATAAGTTGCGTGAGCAACTATCCTTGCTCTCTTGGAAGAATTGCTTCTCCACGGAAGAATTCGGCGCCGTTTGATTAGGATTTTCTTATGTTTTAATTGGATCCTTGATTTTATGTCATCATGGGATATATATAGGGCTACGATAGAGATCATGAAGAGGAGTTGGGTCTTAGCTCACTAATGGATTCAAATTCGATCCATTAATGAAGATTCATTCCACTAAAGGATCTCCATTGAACTTCCTCACTAACCTCCATATTTACATATGGGCTCCACCTATTATGAGTACATCCATCTCCCCGTGTTTAAGATATCGAATGTCCGTCAATTAATTTAAGGAAAATGATATGCTCAGTGAAAAATCTCAAGGAAAAGCTTAGTGAATGACGTGACACTTTGCATGTAGCGATCTCCGACGGGTTCACCGTGCCCCCAGGGTATACTTTGATTCGGGGCGGCTGCTGGAGGCCGCCGATAGTGTCCGAGCGATAATCGGATGTGTGCATGTAAAGTACCACGTCATTCACTGAGTGTTTCATTGAGTTTTTTCACTGAGTGTATCATGACTCTTAATTTAAATTATTGATAATTTTAATTAATCAACTTCTAACTCCTTGACTAGTACCACTCAACCTTATCATCATGTTGGATTAAATCCACCTGCAGGGTTTAACATGATGAACCTTATGAGCTCATCAAGGGGGGCATCATCATCCCGACTCACCAGGACACGGATTCCGTCAATAATCAATGGCACACTATGCACATAATATTATTTCCCAACTTACCGGGCCTATCGATTTAGCAGAATAAATCTCACACATTGGTAAATCAAAGAAATAACTATTATATACACGTGCCCGTTATTAAATCGGGATTTAGAGATTGTACTCCATAATAATTCGAGGTTCGATCCAGTTATTAAGTCAGTACAAATTGGATCACCTCTATTTTGGTCATGCTCAATGTACACAAAGCACACTAGTGTAATTCTATGGCCAAGATAGACCACACCTAATTACACTACAACCATCCCGATAGTTTGTCCAACTCCATCTCGGTTGTGATTATCTACTTATGCTCTGCAAGGGACTGATAACATGATCTTCTATGTGTCACCACACACCATGTTATCTACAATGCAAAGTATCAGACGGTTATGCACATACTAATATAAACATGCATCAGTGTTATTGTGATTATCTTTCAAAATGTGGATGTCCATACAGAAAAGGTAAGACTTTTAGCATACATCCTAACAATCTCTCACTTATACTCAAAGACTTTGTTGTCTTCAAAATACCAAACATCTGACTCCCTGATCCTCCACATGCCTAAAAGCTCTCGCTATTAAGGTCTCAGTGAAAAGATCTTCCCAGGTTGTCCTCCGATGTAATCTAGGCAACAACAGCTCTTCCTCCTTTGGGTGGTACTTGCACTCTATGTGTTTACTCGCCTTATGGACTTGTGGTTCCTTCGAGTTTGTAATTGGACCATTGCTATCACAACAAAATGTGATAGCTCCGAGCAAACCAGGAATCACATCAAAGTCCATCTTGATGTTCCTGAATCATACAACTTCCTTTGGCTGCCACAAAGGATGCCACACACTCAACTTCCATGGTGGAGTCCGCCATGCAGCCGCTACGTGACACTCTTCCAAACTATGGTTTCACCTCCTAAAGTAAATACAAAACCCCGAGGAATACTTATATTTGTCCCTATTTGATTAGAATTCTGTATCGATATAATCCATAGGGAGCAATTGGTCTGCCCGGTAAACCAGCATATATTCCTTAGTCCTTCTCAGGCACTAATATATGCTTTTACTGCAGCCCAATTTCCTTGACCTGGGTTACTCTGACATCTGCCAACCATGCCCACGGCAAAGCAGATTTCCGGTCTCGTTTTTAGCATACATGAGACTTCCTACAGCCGATGCATAAGGAACTGCCTTTACCTCCTCTATCTCCTTAGATGTTTTAGAACACATCTCCTTAGATAGAGTAGCTCCATGACTGAAAAATACAAAACCTTTCTTGGAGCTAAAACGAACTAGGACAGTGTCTTTCTATGAAGCTTGGGATAAGCACAACATCCTTTTCTGGTGATCTCTTAGAACTTTGATCCCAAGGATGTGTCCCACTTATCCAAAGTCCTTCATATCAACTGTTTGCACAACCATACCTTTACGTCTGATAATACTTTGTTATTGTTGTCAATCAACAAAATATTATCTACGTATAGTACAAGAATACCACTACGTTTCCGTCACGTTCCTTACATACACAAATCTCATCCGTCCTTTGAACAAATCCATATGACTGGATTATCTCTTCAAAGCAGATGTTCCTCGTCATAAGTTTAGGGATCTTGATTCATGATCGCCAAAGACCAAGTCCGAAGACTCTCCCAAGAACATGAATCATATAGGTTGACTAACAACCCTCCTACTACGACAAGGTACCACTTGTGTATCTTCTGTGACACGTAGTGCAGTGACTTGTGGTATATCCTCTTGTACAATTGGTACTAAGGTCAGAATGCCCCCTCTTAATTCCTCAAGAATAATGTTTACTCCATGGACTTGTGGTTCATCATATAGTCCTTCTCAAAGAGTCAAGTATTCGTACCAACGATTACCATATGAACCTTAGGACTATAGAACCACCTTTTGTTCCCCTAGGATAGCCTATGAACAAGCGCACGAGATTCCAACTTATCAGTATCCTCTCTCAGCACATGTGCTGAGCTACCCCAAATCCGAATATGTCTTAGACTAGGCTTTCGCCCAGTCCACACTTCTATGGGAGTAGAAGGTACCGACCTAGATGGTATCAAGTATGTATGCTGTTGTTTCCAGAGCATATCCCCGGAATAAATCCGACAACTCGGAGCAGCTCATCATTGTCCTAATCATTGTTAGGATCTTACCGTTAAGCTAGAGGGGGAGGGGGGGGGTGAATAGCTTTTTCTCGATTTTTCTACCTACAACGTTAGCGTATGCAAGTGGAACTATAAACAATGTAAATAATCAAACGCTAACACCAAACCTTTACGTGGTTCAGAGATGACGCTCCTACTTCATTGTTGTTCGTAAGGTGGGCGATCCCGATCCGTCAGTGGATGACTCCCCGGATGCCCTCCGACTAGCTCGTGTAGCTCCTTGTGGGTGGAGAAACCTCGCCACAACCCGGACAATACTTCTGAGCAACAAAGACTACTAATGAGTTCTAACCAAGCTCATTTCGGCAAAGCCTCTCAGCCAAAACCGAGCCCCTTTAAATACTGCTCAAGGCTGAGAAACTCGCTACCAGTCGACTGGTCCATTACCAGTCGACTGGTCCCACCTAAATTCTGTTGATACAGTCTGACCTAATTGTTGTTTTGATGTTGACACTGATTTAACTTCGGTTGAGTGAGAATTGAGATCCGATAGTTAAGTTTGGATTAAGTGAACAGGTCAGAGAGGGCTCGGTAGCTCGTTCTCCGGACTTAGGTCAGAGAGGGCTAGGTAGCTCATTCTCTGGACCGAGATGAGTCGGAGAGGGCTCGGTTGCTCGTTCTCTAGACTTAGGTCAGAGAGGGCTAGGTAGCTCGTTCTTTGGACCGAGACAAGTCGGAGAGGGCTCGGTAGCTCGTTCTCTGGACTTAGGTTAGAGAGGGCTAGGTAGCTCGTTCTCTGGACCGAGATGAGTCGGAGAGGGCTCGGTAGCTCGTTCTCCGGACTTAGGTCAGAGAGGGTTAGGAAGCTCGTTCTCTGGACTGAGATGAGTTAGAGAGGGCTCGGTAGCTCGTTCTTCGAACTTAGGACAGAGAGGGCTAGGTAGCTCATTCTCTGGACCAAGATGAGTCGGAGAGGGCTCGGTAGCTCGTTCTCCGGACTTAGGTCAGAGAGGGCTAGGTAGCTCATTCTCTAGACCGAGACAAGTCGGAGAGGGCTCGGTAGCTCGTTCTCCGGGACCAAACTGAGTCAGAGAAGGTAAGGGAGCATGTTCTCTGAACTCAGGGTCGAAATGATCAATGCAAGGATTGGCTGGATCGGTCTGAGATCCGATCAGGGAGTTGGCACAAACTCTCTTGATAGTAGATCGGTCATAGGACCGATCTAGGATGTCTGATCGGTCTGTTGACCGATCCAAAGAGCTTCTGAGGAAACAGAAAGTTTTCTGAATGGTCTGGTGACCGATCAGAGAACATTCTGTGAGGTCACAAAAATAAATCTGATCGGACAATGTGACCGACCAGAACCTGGCTGGACCAACCAGGGAGATCCCTGACCGATTAGGCCTTGGCTGATCGGTCAGTGAGACCGATCAGGGGTCTTGACTGCTCTAAACCCTGAACTTCCAGTAAGGTTTATGATCGGTCAGGTGACCGATCCCTGATCTCTGATCGGTCAGTGAGACCGATCAAAACTTCACTGGATCGATCAGAATAAAGTCTGATTGGTCAGGAGGGTGTCTGATCGGTCCAGGTGACTGATCAACACCTCAGAACTTTAATTCAAATGGTTGTGAGATTTCTGATTTGCTTCGCTAATATATCTGTGAGTGTGTAGATGATACAGAGCTGTGAAAGTCAAATGGAGAAGCAAGAAGAAGGGTCCAGGGTAACCTTTACCTGTGCTATTTTGTTTGATACGCATTTGCAGGTTTCAACGGACCTGAAGCTACAACTGAAGAGGATGACTTCAGTGAGCTCATAAGGGGTCAGTGAGTCAGTGGGTGACGATGTCGTTGGTCAGTGAGTGACGAAGCCTGTAAGTGTGGTGCAGAAGAAAAGCTTAAGAAGAAGCTGGCGAAGAAGAGGAGAAGAGATCAGACAACGAAACAAAGAGCAACAGAGCAAAAGGGTTTTGCTGTTGTGTTGAGTTGTGAGAGTTCTCTATATATTCTTCTTGCTTGAGCTTTCTGCTACATCTGTGGTGCTATCTTTCTTGTAGTCTCCTGTGCTTAACTTGTTATTCTTCCGAGACGTTTATGGAGAGGTTACTCCACCGAGAAGGAGAAGTTATTAGCCGGATTCACTCCGGGGCCTAATCTGCCGACGATCAAGGGATCGCTCACCTCACGAGCACGCCAAGGAGTAGGGGCAAGTTATCCCCGAACCTTGTAAATCCTGGTGTTCATTTCTATTGTGTTTCTTTCTGTTTGTTTGTTTTCCCACTGCTAACCTGATCACAGAAAGATCGAAGTAAGTTTTTGGCGGCTGGCTATTCACACTCCCCTCTCTAGCCATCCTAGGATCCCAACAAGTGGTATCAGAGACTGAGGCTCTTTCAACCGGATTAACACCCTAAGAGCAAAAGATGGCTTTGAGAGGAGAAGGCTTCAGCGCCAACCGTCCACCTTTCTTCGATGGAGCAGACTTTCAATACTGGAGATCTAGGATGGAGTACTATCTGAAAATAGACATTGGTATGTGGTTTTCAGTCAAGGAGGGATTCACTCCTCCAAAGGATGCTGAGGGCAAGGAGCTTGGGTTCTCAAGATGGTTAGCAGAACAAACAAGGAAGGGAGAGGCAGATGCCAAGGTAGTGGTCACGCTACAGTGTGGGATGACCAAGGATCAACTCATCAAAGTTGGTCCCTTCTCAAGTGCCAAGGATCTGTGGAACAAGCTCTTAGAGCTACGTGAAGGCACTCGAGACTCCCGGATAGCGAAGAGGGACCTCTTCCTCAACCAACTCCAGAACCTTTCAATGAAAGATTCTAAAACCGTGAGCGAGCTTCATGGTTGATTTAAAGAGATCCTCAATGGTTTGCACTCGATCGATGAGAAGGTCGAGAACCGTGACCTTGTTGTTAGAGGTTGCAAGTGCAAACTTAGTCCCACATCCATAAACACATGGTTAGATCTTAGGCTTATAAAGGATTATGACATTTCCATTAGCATGAGGCCTTTTGGGGAGAGCCCAAGAGCAAAACCATGAGGGCTTAGGCCCAAAGTGGACAATATCATGTCATTGTGGAGTATCTAAATTCCTTTTGGTCCTTACAATTGGTATCAGAGCCGAGCCGCTCTTCACCGGACTAACCGCCGACGGAGCAAAGACGCCAGGAGTTGAGGGGGAGCCCAGGGGTGAATCAGGTACATTATTTTTAATGTCTAATTTTAAATTGCATATTATTTATTTCACGTGCAGGGAGAGAGGGCACTATAAAAATCAGTGCCCTACTCGTAAGATTCGGTCTACATCACCGGCGGCACAGGGGGTACCAGCGCCAGAAGTCCGGAAAAACAAAAATCACATCAGATGTTTCAAATGCGAGAAATACGGGCACTACAAAAATAAGTGTCCGGCGAAGGTATGTAAGATTTACATTCCAAAAGTCTTACAATTTCCTGCACTGTCTTTAGATAATTCAGTTAATTTTTCTGAAAAATTAAATTTACTGCATTGTAGATTAAATATTTTGCATGAAAAATTAGAAAATACGGATATGATTAAAATATCCAAAATTAACTATTTAATTATTAATACCAATTCAATAATTGCTAAAATTAATTCTGATATTAAATCTAAAATAAACTCTGATAATTCTACAGATAATGATACAATTAATTCTAGTTTTAAATCTGAAATTAATCCCAAATTCGAATTCAAATTTGAAAATCCTAAGGATAAATCTGAATTCAAAAATCTTAAGGATAATTCTAAATCTGAAAATTCTTTAGATAATTACAGATTCAAATTTGAAAATCCATTGTACAAATCTGAATCTGAAAATCTTAAAGATAATCCAGAAATTAATTCTAAGGATAATCTAGAGATTAATTCTGAATATCTGGAAAATATTGAAAATATATCTGAGGATAATTCCAAGGATAATGAAGATAATTTTCTTCTAGATAATAATTTAATTATAGATAATATTGAAGATTATTACAAAACATTAATTAGTGGCCCAATTTACTCCACTTACTGTGAGAATATTGAAAAATCTAATCTTGAGGAGGAGATAGAATTTTCTAAGATAAAGGCCATAATCAATAAAAATTACAAAAATTCAAATAAATCAAAATTATTAGAAAAACTTGAAAAGAAAGATAAAGATGAAGAAGAAATTTTTGAAATAATGAAAATGATGAATTTAAACCCACAATTATTAATTAATCATTATAACCTAAAAAAATTAA
Organism: Boesenbergia rotunda; assembly: GCA_024364735.1. Taxonomy (NCBI): domain Eukaryota; kingdom Viridiplantae; phylum Streptophyta; class Magnoliopsida; order Zingiberales; family Zingiberaceae; genus Boesenbergia; species Boesenbergia rotunda. Next base: position 637,279 of record JAGFNQ010000727.1, on the reverse strand, counting down.
AATTAAATTAAATTAAATCCTAATTCGAAATTAAATTAATTTCAAATTAAAACTTAAATTAATTTCAAATTAAATCTTAATTAATTTCAAATTAAATCTTAATTAATTTCAAATTAAATCTTAATTAAATTCAAATTAAATATTAATTAAATTTCAAATTAAATCTTAATTAAATTCAAATTAAATATTAATTAAATTCAAATTAAATCTTAATTAAATTCAAATTAAATCTTAATTAAATTCAAATTAAATATTAATTAAATTCAAATTAAATATTAATTAAATTCAAATTAAATATTAATTAAATTCAAATTAAATCTTAATAAAATTCAAATTAAATATTAATTAATTTCAAATTAAATCTTAATTAATTTCAAATTAAATATTAATTAAATTCAAATTAAATATTAATTAAATTCAAATTAAATCCTAATTAAATTTAAACTAAATCTTAATTAAATTTGAATTAATTAATTCAAATAATTCAATTAAGTTCAATTAAATTCGAATTAATTCAAATAATTCAATTAAATTCGAATTAATTCAAATAATTCAATTAAATTCGAATTAATTCAAATAATCAATTAATTTCTAATTAATTCAACCTCAATTAATTCGTAATTAACCTGAATCCAACTAAAATCTTAAATAACTTAAACTCAAACTAAAATAAAATTTTACCCAAAGTGTAACAATTAAAATTAATAACATTAAATATGTCAAAATGGGTTGACATATTCGCGGGTTCACTCGACATGTATCAAATCGAGAATTTGATACATTTTAGAAACTTAAATAAAATTATTTGACTTGTTTGACTCATGCATAACTGCCATGACATGCATTTGCTATTCTTTTAAAATATATGACATGTCATGCATATTTAAATTTTATGCATATATTAGAACGGCTATAGGAAAAGAATAATTGAAACTTGATCAACCTAGTATTGGGTGGCGGTGAGATGATAGTACGTTAGGGAAGCCAACTCTAATAAGATCAAGTATACTTGGTCTCTTTAGACTGGTGAAACTAGCTGAAGCTACCGATCCAAAACTCAAACTAGTTAGACCAGAATTTTTCAAAAAGTACTTTTGAAAATGAAATGTCATTAAAAGGCTTTGTCAAGGAAAGGGTGGATGATCCCATAAGGCTACGGCCAAAGAAGGCCTAGTGCCTCGCCAAGACCTGGAAGCCAATTTTTGAAATTCAAATTCAAGTTACTTCTTGTCAAATTCAAATCTAACACAAGCTTCAATTAATTCTTAGAGTTAATAAATTAAGAAAAATAAATTAAGCATCTCACAATACACCTATAAGGCAATCATGCTTGTTGTATTGATACATCTAAAATAGGTGAGATGTTAAGGACTAATAAATTGAAAAATGTTTTTCAAAATTGTTTTTCAAAATCATTAGAATATTTTTCTAAAAATATATTTTCAAAATAGTGCTTCAACATAATAATGTTTTTATGGAATTCATGCTTGTCTGTTTGATTATATATATAATACATTTTCCAAAAACATATCTTTTCAAAAATTGTTTGACTCACTCTATTAGACACAAGCCTCTTAGGACAACACTAAAGTTCCTTAAGGCACTTAGATAAAGCCAAACGATGTTGGATGCAGGGGGAGTGTTTTGTTCTTTTTATTAAAAATATTTTTCGAAAACTGCACCTTAATTTGCATTACATATGTTTTCAAAATTATCTTCTTTCCAAATTGTGGCTTCAAAATTTATCTACTTAAAAATTATCGGTTCTTTGACTTTGATAAACCCTAAAGACACAGAGGAAAGGTCCACTTTATGATCTTCAAGGACTCCTAGGACGTGTCAAATTTAGGGGGAGTCTAACAAGTTTTAAATCATTTTGAAAATTATTATTCTTTTGATTTGATTCAAACCTTAAGACTCAGAGGAAGAGTACTTGTGTTCAACAAGCTTCCCGGGACTGGGTCAAGTTTAGGGGGAGGTCAAATTAAAAGACTTATTTAATAACATGTTTTCATATTTTCAAAATCTAAGTCTTTCAAAATACTATTATTCTATTTGTTAAAATTTGTGTGACTTATGAAATTATTTTTGAAATAATGTTTACTTGGGTTGGAGAATGTCCAGGACACTTAGGAAAATGTCCTTGTAGTTAACAAGGTTTCCTAGGATTGTATCAGACTGGAAAAGAATCCTAGTCAAGTAAAATATGATGCTTCAAAAATTACTTATATTTTTCAAAGTCTCATCTTTGCCAAGAGTATTTATATTTTCCAAAATAACATTCTTTCAAAAGTTATGCATTTTCCAAAAGTACTTACTTATTCAAAAATTCAATATATTTTCAAAGGTACTTATATTTTTCAAAAAATTACATAATTTTTGCAATATATTATTCAAAATACAATGCTTTCAAAAAATTTTGCACTAAGTATTTTCAAAAAGAACCAAAGGTTTTTAATGTTGGTGCAAGTATTTTATTTTTTGATGTATGACAAAGGGGGAGAGATGTGTGCTTAAGTTAGAAATTTTCCCCAAAGATCAAAAATGTAGTTTCAAAATTTATATCATTTTTTATCTTTTTCATTTTTACCCCAAGGATAGTAAGTTAGCCCCTTAAACCAATCTAACTTAAGTTATTGTCAAACATCAAAAAGGGGGAGATTGTTGGTGCAAGTTGCATCAATGATATTCCGCTTTAAGTATTTTAATGTTTGATAATATACTTAAGTCAGTGATACACTAAATAAACAAAGGGGAGTAAGAGAGAAGTCACCTTAGTTGAAGAAAAGTCCTAGTTAATCTAGGCATTGAAACTCTAAGTCCCAGCAAAGGGCTGCTGGGCACCTAGAGAAGGGTTGCTAGGTATCGAAACCTCAAGACCTAGCGAAGGGCTGCTAGGCACCTAGCGAAGGGCTGCTAGGTATCGTAACCCTAAGACCTAGCGAAGGACTGCTAGGCACCTAGTGAAGGACTACTAGGCATAGAAGACCTAGCGAAGGGCTGCTAGGCACCTAGTGAAGGGCTGCTAGGCATAGAAGACCTAGCGAAGGATTGCTAGGCACCAGGCGAAGGACCACTTGGTAACAAAGACCTAGCGAAGGGCTGCTAGGCACCTGGCGATGGACTGCTAGGAAATGAAGACTTGGTCCGAGGGACTAAGCAACTTAGCTGAGCAATGACTAAGGACAGGAGTAGAGACGGGTCAGAGTTTGGGCGTCTCGAGATTCGGAGTAATCGGAAGCTAAGTAAAAGTCCACCCGAAGGGCTGGGTGGCAACCGTCTCCTGAAAGGAGTAGGTGAAGGGCGAGTTCTCGGGGATAGGAACTTGTGCTGGTTCGACCTAGGGTTTCGTGCAAATCCGAAGTCCGAACTAAGTCCTTAAGCCAATATTATATGTATATATGCTTTGTGTTTGTGTATCTTGCAGGTAACTAGAACCAGAGACAAAGCAAGCAAAAGAAACCAGTGTGCAAGCTTTAAGCAGGGCGCCCCCATCAAGGAGGGCGCCCTCACCAACCAGGGTGCCCTGAACAGCCAGGGCGCCCTGAGCCAAAGGTAAAAATGCAGTTATGATGAAGCAGGCAGAACAGGTGTCAAGCAGGGCACCCTGAGCGTCCGGGGCGCCTTGGTTCAAAGCTGTATTTGCAGTTTCGAACCCAAAACACAGATAAGCCATCATGAGGGCGCCCCGGCTGACCAGGGCGCCCTGGTCAACGCTGTTATCAGCTCCGGCGAAGTAGGCGCAAGGATAAGGTTTGACCGAGTCTTCCGGGGCGCCCCCAGCGTCTAGGGCGCCCCCAGGAGGTCTATATAAGGGGCTTTGACCCCTCTGCTTCAAACACAATATTCCAGAGCTATTCTGATCATTCCGACCGACGACAACGCGCTAGAAACAAGGCTCTACGACCGGGAGGCTCCAGGAGGAGGTGCGCGGCACTTCGGAGGTCCAGATCGGCCGAGTCTCAGATTTTTGTTCGGTTTGATTTCATTTAATTACGCACTTAATTTTTCTATATTATTGCTTGTAAATCTTACACTGTAAGTCGGGTTTCTCCGCCTCCGGAAAGTCCGGGAAGGAGACCAATAGTGGACGGGCGTTCCCGTGCATAGGCCTTGGATGTACTGACCCTGGGGGGTCGGGAACCAAGTAAAAATCCCGTGTGTCTTTTGTTTTGTTTTTCTTAGTTCGATTTATTTTCCGCTGTGCTAACACTCTAAGTCTAGAACGAAAGTTACGAAGATTTTCGCGAAGTTTTCACGATCGATATTCACCCCCCCCCCCCCTCTATCGACGGCACCGGTCCTACACTTGTAAGGTATGTACTTAAGTCCTTTCCTAGGAATGCCTTGTGGCCATCCATGGTGGATGCCTACAAGGTATCTAAGGATCTTTCCATTATAAAGTTAGACGATTTCTTTTGTGAAATGGAGCTACATGAGCTTGCTAACAAAGGCCCAAAAGAGAAAGGTATTGCCCTTGTTGCAGGGGACATAGGAAAGAAGAAGAAGGAAAAGAAGAAGGAAAAGGAGGATGAGAAGAGCACCAGTCACGCGGCTCTCATGGCATTAGAAGATTCAAACATGAAGAGTAGTGACGAGTCAAGTGATCCATCAACCGCGGCTTCATCATCTTCGGATGATGAAGAGGTAATTTCTCCCGAGCTTGATAAGTGTTATAGGACTATAGCTTGCTTGACTAATTTGCTTAAAAAATCTAAGGACAAGGTAAAATCATTAAAATTAGAAGCAGAACAATTGAAAACCTCTAAGGATGATGAAATTGATGATTTGCATATTGAGGTCCTTGAGGATGAAAATAAGGCCTTAAAGAGTGAAGTTGAAAAACTCAAGAATCTTCTTGGGAAATTTTCAACTTGCTCCAAGATCTTGAATATGATCCTTAACTCCCAAAGAGCGGTCTACAACAAGGCCGGTATAGATTACCGACCTAAGGAACCTAGTTTTGTGTCATTAATGCCTAGAACCCAATTTAAACCACCAAATGTTTCTAGGGTTCAAGGACTTAGAAAGAAAATGACCAGGGCATGGGTTGCAAAGACTTGCATTATAGGTGCATTAGGTCCTAAGGTTTGGGTACCTAAATTATTTATTTTTCGTGTTGTGTAGCATTGGTTGAGGGGGAGCATCTATCAACATGGTTTGTTGATAATGAGTGCTTCAAACACATGGTCATTCCTAGTTGGGGATGTGCTTCTTATGATACCATTTCCTCCGCTTAATGGATAACTATTTACTACCTATGGTGAATTGCTTTTCATCTCAAATTTAAGGGATTGGATTTACACCAATGGAAACCATAAATTCCATACACAATATAGATATCTGAAAAATCTTTTTCATTTACTCTATTTATTGGTGTCATTCAGTAATACTGGAAAAATTTTCTCATTTGTATTTGTGGGCAACTTGGGGATATCTCACACAAACTATAAGGTTTAACAAAATATTTTTATATTGCTAAAAATAGAGTGAGATGTTAGGATCAACCAAATTATTCAAAATGTATCATGCATCCCTTGAATAATGAGGTTGAAGAGATAATGATCGTTAATTTGACTAACTATGGGAAAACCAATGCATAATACATGTGTATTTGGTTCCGAGAACATACTTGAACATTCCAATCATGTAAAATTGATTGGAGCATTGTCTTGATACAAAAACTTGCTTTGAGTCTTTAATACAAACTTATTTTGGGACTTTATGGTTAAAACAAACTTGGGAATATGAATTATCCAATTTAATCTAATATATGAATTATCAATAGAATTGAGAATTATGACTATGGACTTGATACAAACTTGGGACTATGAATTATCTAATTTAATCTAATCTATGAATTATCAATAGAATTGAGAATTAGGTCTATGGTTAAGACAAACATGGGACTATCAACTTGATACAAACTTGGGACTATGGATTAAATTGGATTATCAAAATTGGTGTGGAGAAATAGATTTTGGTAAAGGGACTCAAATTATGTTGTTAATGCAGTCTGACCTGGAACGTATCAGAGTTTCAGAAATTTTTCTAAATCTGATCGGTCCACAGACCAATCAGAAATCTTTCTATATCGAACAACAATGAACTTGATCGGTCCACAGACCGATCAGGATACTCCCTGATCGGTCAAGCAGACCGATCAGGCCTTTCCCTGATTGGTCAAGGAGACCGATCAGGACTATGTGTCTGATGCAGTTATGTGCCACACTGATATACCTGCACTACTAGTGTCATATAATGCATATACGTTTTTGCCATGACATATTTATGGTATATGCCTTTCATAAGCAATTCAAATACAATTCTTCATTTTTTTGGTTTTGGGGAGAGACCCTTGTTTAAGGGGGAGTTTTTAAACTTAATAACCAGTCTACACCCTTTTCGGTGTTTGACAAAGGGGGAGAGGATGGTTAGTTAAGTTTAGAATTTATTACGAACTCAACTATTGTAGGGGGAGAATTCTGATTCCCTTGCAATAATAAACTTGACTTCTAATACCTAAACTTAAATGGCGTTGTCAAACAACAAAAAGGGGGAGATTGTTGATATAGTCTGACCTAATTGTTATTTTGATGTTGACACCGATTTAAGTTCGGCTGAGTGAGAATTAAGATCCGATAGTTAAGTTCGGATTAAGTGAACAGGTCAGAGAGGGCTCGGTAGCTCGTTCTCTGGACCGAGATGAGTTGAAGAGGGCTCGGTAGCTCGTTCTTCGGACTTAGGTCAGAGAGGGCTAGGTAACTCGTTCTCTAGACTGAGATGAGTCAGAGAGGGCTCGGTAGCTCGTTCTCCGAACTTAGGTCAGAGAGGGCTAGGTAGCTCGTTCTCTGGACCGAGATGAGTCGGAGAGGGCTCGGTAGCTCGTTCTCCGAACATAGGTCAGAGAGGGCTAGGTAGCCCGTTCTCTGGACCGAGACAAGTCAGAGAGGGCTCGGTAGCTCGTTCTCCGAACTTAGGTAGAGAGGGCTAGGTAGCTCGTTCTCTGGACCGAGATGAGTCGGAGAGGGCTCGGTAGCTCGTTCTCCGAACTTAGGTCAAAGAGGGCTAGGTAGCTTGTTCTCTGGACCGAGACAAGTCGGAGAGGGCTCGGTAGTTCGTTCTCCGGGACCAGACTGAGTCAGAGAAAGCAAGGGAGCCTGTTCTCTGGACTCATGGTCAAAATGATCAAAGCAAGGATTGGCTGGATCGGTCTGAGATCCGATCAGGGAGTTGGCACAAACTCTCTTGATAGTGGATCGGTCATAGGACCGATCTAGGATGTCTGATCGGTCTGTTGACCGATCCAGAGAGCTTCTGAGGAAACAGAAAGTTTTTTAAACGGTCTGGTGACCGATCAGAGAACATTCTGTGAGGTCACAAAAAGAAATCTGATCGGACAGTTCGACCGACTAGAACCTGGCTGGACCAATCAGGGAGATCCCTGACCGATCATGCCATTGGCTGATCGGTCAGGTTGACCGATCAGGCCTTGGCTGATCGGTCAGTAAGACCGATCAGGGGTCTTGACTGCTCTAAACCCTGAACTTCCAATAAGGTTTGTGATCGGTCAGGTGACCGATCCCTGATCTCGGATCGGTCAGTGAGACCAATCAAAACTTCACTGGATCGATCAGAATAGAGTCTGATTGGTCAGGAGGGTGTCTGATCAGTCCCGGTGACTGATCAACACCTCAGAACTTTAATTCAAATGGTTGTCAGATTTCTGATTTGCTTCGCTAATATATCTGTGAGTGTGCAGATAATACAGAGCTTTGAAAGTCAAATGGAGGAGCAAGAAGAAGGGTCCAGGGTGACCTTTACCTGTGCTATTTTGTTTGATACGCATTTGCAAGTTTCAACGGACCTGAAGCTGCAGCTGAAGAGGATGACTTCAGTGAGCTCAGAATGGGTCAGTCAGTCAGTGGGTGACGGCATCGTGGGTCAGTGAGTGACGAAGCCTGTAAGTGTGGTGCAGAAGAAAAGCTTAAGAAGAAGCTAGCGAAGAAGAGGAGAAGAGATCAGACAACGAAACAAGGAGCAACAGAGCAAAAGGGTTTTGCTGTTGTGTTGAGTTGTGAGAGTTCTCTGTATATTCTTCCTGCTTGAGCTTTCTGCTACATCTGTGGTGCTATCCTTCTCGTAGTCTCCTGTGCTTAATTTGTTATTCTTCGGAGACGTTTGTGGAGAGTTACTCCACCGAGAAGGAGAAGTTATTAGCCGGATTCACTCTGGGGCCTAATCTGCCGACGATCAAGGGATCGCCCACCTCACGGGCATGCCATGGAGTAGGGGCAAGTTATCCCCGAACCTTGTAAATCCTGGTGTTCATTTCTATTGTGTTTCTTTCTATTTGTTTGTTTTTCCGCTGCTAACCTGATCGTAGAAAGATCGATGTAAGTTTTTGGTGGCTGGCTATTCACACCCCCCCCTCTCTAGCTATCCCAGGATCCCAACAAATTTGACCGTTGCCAGCCCAACGTTCGAATTTCCAGCCACCACCAGTCGACTGCTCCATTACCAGTCGACTGATCTTTCTGTGGCATATACCAGTCGACTGCCCAGACACCAATCGACTGGTCCACTTCCCCACCTAACGTTTCCCCTTCCCGAGTACATTTCCCTCAGCACTCGAACCCTAGGATTTCCCGAGTACAATTCACTCTGCACTCGATCCCTCATGACTCAGCTGACTCTTCACCAGCAGCCTCGATCTGTTGCCTTCGCACCCTCTTCGTCTTTGGCTCCCGTCCCTTAGATGCACACACAAGCCCTCGACTTGCCTCCATGCCATCCTTCACGCATGCCTCGAAGTCCATGTCCCTCGGCTCATCGTCCCTGCTCCAGCAGCCTTGACCTGTTGCCTTCAAGCCCTCTTCAACTTTGGTCCTCGTCTCTCAGATGGCACACAAGCCCTCGGATTACCTCCATGTCATCCTTCACGTACGCCTCGAAGTCCGCTTCCCTCGGCTCATCATCCTACTATATCCATGGTCCCTCGGCTCATCATCCGCATCCAGTAGCTGCAAAATGGTGCAAGCCTATCCTTGGGCCGAGCTACACGAGGACAGGGAGGTCCAACTGCTCCCCGACTAGGCGGAGGCCCGAGTCGAGACAACCTCAAGTCAGCCGAGTGAGTAAGAACCTGTAAGATGATTATACTTGGTAATGACAATAGAAGGCGCGAGTTCCCGTACAACTTGCAGGCACTCCAGACTCACGCTTCCGAGCGAGTTATAAGTGGACATGCCCCCGCGCACCCCTCGGCTCGGCTCCCAGCCCAGACGCATGGCGACCCCCCACGCTCCCTGGGATTTAGCCGACCGAGTATCCAGACTCTCGCTTCAGAGTGAGTTATAAGCGGACATGCCCCCGCGCACCCCTTGGCTCGGCTCCCAGCCCGGACGCGTGGTAACCCACACTCCCTGGGATTTAGCCGACCGAGTGTCCAGACTCTCTCTTTCAAGCGAGTTATAAGCGGGCCTGCCCCCACGCACCCCTCGGCTCAGCTCCCAGCCCGGACGCGTGGCGACCCACGCTTGTAACGACCCGGCCCCTCGGCCCCTTGGGTGACCCAACTGGCGGCCCACTTGGCGGCCCACTAGCGGTCCCTTGGGCGGCCCAACTGACACCCCATTTGGCGACCCCTTATGTCGTCAACCGACGACCATTGGCCGTGTCATTACTCACAAGTACTTTCCACCCCTGGCCACTGGATTTTTGCCTTCCCCAGGATTCGAACTCTAGATCTCCAGGCTAAGTACTAAAGTTTAGCCTAGAGGTCTAGAGTTCGAATCCTGGGGAAGGCAAAAATCCACTGGTCAAGGGTGGAAAGTACTTGTGAGTAACGGCACGGCCAATGGTCGTCGATTGACGACATAAGGGGTCGCCAAATGGGCCACCAGTTGGGCCGCCCAAGGGGCCGAGGGGTCGGGTCATTACAATAAAAAGACGCCTTTTATGTAGCGACACGGCCCCTTTAGCCCCAGCTCACTTGGCTACCAGATTCAAGGAACTATTGTACTTGTCCTGGAGGTCAAGGGTTCGAATCTGGAGAAGGTAAAAACCCACTGCCAGGGGTGGGAAGACCGTAGGATCCGGCCTAGAGAGCCGCCTAATGGGGCTAGAGGGGCTGTGTCGCTACATAAAAAGGCGTCTTTTTATTGTAATGACCCGGCCCCTCGGCCCCTTGGGCGGCCCACTGGCGGTCCCTTGGGCGGCCCAACTGGCGGCCCATTTGGCTACCCCTTATATCGTTAACCGACGACCATTGGCCGTGCTGTTACTCACAAGTACTTTCCACCCCTGGCCAGTGGATTTTTGCCTTCCCCAGGATTCGAACTCTAGACCTCCAGGCTAAGTACTAAAGTTTATGAATCCTGGTACCAAGTGAGCTTGGTACCAGGATTCATAAACTTTAGTACTTAGCCTGGAGGTCTAGAGTTCGAATCCTGGGGAAGGCAAAAATCCACTGGCCAGGGGTGGAAAGTACTTGTGAGTAACAGCACGGCCAATGGTCGTCGGTTAACGATATAAGGGGTAGCCAAATGGGCCGCCAGTTGGGCCGCCCAAGGGACCGCCAGTGGGCCGCCCAAGGGGCCGAGGGGCCGGG